>SRMA01025871.1:138403-175255 GCA_007224835.1 Danionella cerebrum | reverse complement strand
TGACTTCCCTTTCATTTCTTTGGCGTCCTATCCCTTGAATTGACCTGCACTGGTAACTTTTTTTCTCCTTTTTGTCCCTTTCCCTTGCCTTGCCTTCGCTTCCCTTTCCTTGTTGTATGCCTTGAATTGCTCTGCACTTGTAACCTTTCTTTTATTTCCTTTTCGTCCCATTCCCTTCCCTTGACTTCACTTCCCTTCCGTTTCCTTGGCGTTCCATCCCTTGAATTGCCATTAACTGGTAATTTTTTTCTCCTTTTTTGTCCCTTTCCCTTGCCTTGACTTGACTTCCCTTTCATTTCTTTGGCATCCCATCCCTTGAATTGTCCTGCACTGGTAACCTTTTTTTCTCCTTTTTGTCACTTTCCCTTGCCTTGCCTTCGCTTCCCTTTCCTTGTTGTATCCCTTGAATTGCTCTGCACTTGTAACTTTTCTTTGATTTCCTTTTCGTCCCATTCCCTTCCCTTGACTTCACTTCCCTTCCGTTTCCTTGGTGTCCCATACCTTGAATTGCACTGCACTGGTAAATTACATTTTTATCCTTTTTGTACATGACATTAAGTCTCTTTCTCTCTCTCCCTCCAGGTGGCTGTGGAAGACAGACTGAAGCTGTTGCGGGAAGCACACCGAGATTTTGGACCCTCCTCCCAACACTTCTTGTCTAGTAAGCTTACGTCACACAGAAAATGCTCAGAAACAAGTGGCACGTATGCAAGGACAAATGTTTACATTGCTTTCCTGGCAGAGTTCATCTGAGACAAACCTTTGTCCATGCTTTGATTGTTCATTGAATAACATCATCTTCAGTTTAAAAATGTTCTCTCATCTAATCTCTTAGCCAATGAACATGTTTGTAAAAAGGTTTGCAGAAGCTGGTTATAAGCCTCTCCTGGCCGTTCACTCACCCTGTTTCCATCCCTTGTCATCAGCTACACCCATTAAACCCAGCTGAGGAAACACTTGTACAATGTTGAAGATCACTGGTTTGCTGTGTCTGGAGAAATGAAAGAGTTTGTGTTTGATGAGCACTCTGTTCTGCAGCAGTGTTGTGTTTCTCTTTTAATCTTTTACTCCATGTGTCCACAGCTTCTGTGCAGTTGCCCTGGCAGAGAGCCGTGTCCCAGAACAAAGTGCCCTACTATATCAAGTAAGTGTTCATCCAGACTGATCTCTGTATGCTTGCTTCACTTCAGAAGAACTTGAACCAGGTCACTTCGACACAAACCGTTTTTCTCGCCTGAGCTTAGAAACAAACCGGTTGATGTGCTGTACAGTTTGTCTGTAATCCACCCTGAGCTTCCATTCCATTCTCTCAAAAACCTTTCAAAACGGATTATAGTTTTTTTTCCTCCAAGTCGTATTAAAGTTCAGTTGAGGCTGGGGATACTCATCTAGGTAGTGTAATAGAAAAATATATTCTAAATCTTATTCTTCTGAGAGGAGGAAACAGGAGATTGCATTATAAACAGGAGGTTGCATCAAAAACAAGACTTTGCTTTACAACCAGGAATTTTCAGACTCTTTAAATAAAGTTGTCTTACCCCCATCTGCCCTTCTTCTTTCTGCTTATCCTAAGGAAGAGACATGCAGCAGACTGTTCTTTCAGGAATTTCCTTTCCCCCCTCCTCTTCCTACTCCTTAGTCCCTCTCTCTCTATGCAGATTAATCAGCATTTTAAGTGTTTTAAAGCAAATTAGAAGCATTTTCTGACGCCTTCTTAAAACTTTGCTTCCAGCGTGTTTATAAGAATGGATCATCATATGTATATGAAATTAATATAATAGCAATAGTTAATGGGAATTTATTAAATCTCTTTCTTTTTAAACTTCAAACAACTACACATAGGCTCAGCTTCCTGTGACTAGCTTGTCTCCAGCACAGTACTCCTGGCTTTGTCGTGTTCAAAGAAATCCCATATAGGGCTCTCACGCTTTCTTTTAACACGCATGCACAAATCAACTCTAAAGACTGATTTATTCATTCATTCATTTTCCCGATCCTTTTTGGGGTCACGGAGGTCTGCCTGTGCCTATCTCCAGCGCAAATTGGGCGAAAGGTGGGGGTACACCCTAGATAGGTCGCAACTCCATCACATGGCAACATTCACTCAGACATTCACACCTAAGGGGAATTTAGATTATTCAATTAACCTGCCGCATGTTTTTTGGAAACCGGAGTACCCGGAGGAAACGCACACCTGATTGATTTATTTTCTATCAATACAAAGGGCTGTAAATAAATGTAAATAAATGACAAATATGAAAACTAAGAGCAATTTATGTATTATTTCACTTAGTTTTAGTTGGTTTTCTAAACCCACAACACAGTTCATTTAGTTCTAGTTTTAAGTGAAGGATGCAGACTGTGGTTAACGGGGACATCAGTGCATCAGCTACAGTAAAGCAGTTAATATATCGGTCTTGCTGATGAATGTCTGACTAATGGGATAAAATTTTGCATACGAGTTGAAACAAGTTTACTTCACAAAGGTGAAGGTGAACCCTGAAGAGTCTGTCGAGATTGCTCAGGCTTTTATTCGATCGTTCTCTTGAGACTTTATCTCTAAGGTGGCCTAGGACAGATCGTCTGGGGGTTTTAAAAAAAAAAACTTAAATTGCACCCTTACTGCTAAATGAATCCTTAGAAGTCTCTGCAGGCAGCGGTGTGTGTGTTCTAAATGTCAGCGTATGTTTTGACAACCCACTTATTGTGATTTCAAATGTAAGGTTTAGTTTAAAAAAGGTTGTTAGTTGCTATATATTTTTGGTTTTAAACGAACATTGCAAGATTTAAATCAAAAATCATTTTACACACCCAAAATCTGTGCCATCTAGTGGTGAAAAGGGATAACGATTGGAAATACAATATCTGTGATATTTTCAAATGATTCATTGTCTCATACGATTAACACATTTAAATTCTCAAGACCTTTGTACATGGTTCAGCTTGTAATTACAAATATTTGCATGTTGCTTTTCGTCACTTTCTAACGTTTAGCATGTTCACATGTTCATAACGTAGATTAGCTTAGTTGTAGCATGTTGCAGTGATTTTTCTCCATGTTGTTAAACATTTTTACTACATATCAAATTCCTTTCTTTATAAAATCCACTCTTCAACAAATATTTTTATGATGTGCTAACTAAAGATGCAACGGTACACAGTTCTCACAGCTCATGTCTTGAAAAATGACACTTTATATAAACATAAAAATAAACAAAATGTTTATTTTGTGTCTCTCTGAACTAATTTGGTTTGGCTGTTTGAATGATTCAGATTCTCTCTCGCTGTGTGTGTGAGTTGCAGACAGTGCATCATAGATATTTTATACATAGACACCTTGTGAAATATGGCCGTCCATTGGACCAACGCGGCGGAGTAATGTGGTATCCCTAGTGCTAACATATTTTGGGAATATTTTAAGACATATTTTACAGATGATACGACATTTTACCATGTCTTGCATTTGCTCAGCAAGTTTATTATTACTCCGTTAACATGGGGTGTAGTTTATATTAGCATAATTTGTATGTAATGGGATGCTGGTAGCATGTACTTTTAATGACCATTAAGTCCATCGTTTTAGAGCAATTTCGTTGATTTTTAGAGCTTTAACATCATTGTTATTGAATTTGATGTCATTTTATTAAATACAATGTTATTTGTATAAAACTAAACATCTTAAACATCAGTCTAACATGTGTTTTCATGATTTTGCACTCCAGAGGAGCAGTGGAAATCAGGCTTGTCCTTTTACATACATTTACTGGGTAAAATGGCATCATCCAAGCCCCTGTGGCGAGATGGATTTGTTGAGTATACGCATGCCTGATTTCTCAGTCACAGCCCTTTAGCTGAATACATTGTCCCTTCAGCTCCGCGTCCATTAAACCCTGAGAGACCCAGAGAGAGAGATTGTTGCTTACAGCAGCATGCTGACAATGAAGCAGCCTGGGCATCATCCAGAAACAGAGGGGGATGAATGGCATCTGAATTAAAATGGAGAAAAAATAGCGACAGGGATATAAAAGAATACTCCAGAGTGTCCATTTAAATTCATGGCTGATATTAGCTGGATCTCTGCCCAAAGCAACTAATTCACACAAATTATACAGCCTGTCACTTTATCTATGTACTTACTTGATACATCCCTCCATCCATTATTTATAGCCATCTCTGCTGGAGCGTGAATGGCAGGGTACATAAACACACTGAACCGGACCAGTCCAAAACAGGGCGTCTTTACGCATGCACATAAGAAAATATAATCTGTGATGGGTTTTGGAAAACACTCATGTAAACATGTGTTTCTGTTACAGAAATACTATTGTTTAAACAAATAAAATTGCCTTCAGGAATTTAAAGATCAGTAGGTACCAGGGACAAATTTAAAGCTAGATTTATTCTAAAAACCCAGTGATAGAGTTTGACAGAGTAAAATATTCATCTATCGATTTATCTGACCAATCACAAGGCAGCTTGTTCCCTTGTCACTCACTATTTATTGAACATATGTGTTGTTTTCTATGGCAAATAGAAAAAAGTACAGAAGAATGATTCTAAAGAGAATCTCTGGACTGATAGCTGATGATTTTCAGTTTGATGATGGTTTGTTTTACTCTTATGTAGCCGACACATTTTGTTGCGATCAGTAAGGCTACCTTGATTCCAAAACATAAATTAATGACTGCTTTTTTTACTGCTTATTTATGTGCATTGACATTTCTGATCTGGCCAGAAAATTGATTTCCTGACATTTTTTTGTTCTTAATTTCAACACCAGGAAAGTGCACAAAACGTAAAAAGCTATTTAATTGATGAGACATCTATGAACATTCTGATCGTATGTTGACCGGTATGTACCAATTATTTTACCCCAATTTTATTAGAGAAGCTGTTGGCTAGCAAGTTGTCCTAATTTGTCATTGCCACAAAAACAAATCAACAAATTAGAAATACTATTATAAATTTTTTTTCTATGGAGACGGTTTAATATTTAAGATCAATGATTTTTTTTAGCAGATTGTTGAACGCGCACGTGGTTTACAGAGCTAATCTACTCTATTAACGCAATGTCATCTTGGTGAGGAAGGAAACACTAGCTGCAGTTCCATCCACTTGTTTTTATGCACATTTTGGATTATTGCATTAAAAATTGGAACTGGGGTGTGAAGGGGCGGCATTAATGGACTAAACAACGAAGCGCTTTCATTGCGCAAGTCATTCTAAAATTCCTAAAGTCTGTAATTAAAGTAATTGGGGAAGATTCAAGAACTGCCGCCTCCCGCGTTTCGTCTAGGAGTTCTAAGACAGAAGAAGTTATTTAAATACGAAAAAAGGCCTCTTAATTCAGCAACTTTTATTGTTCTTTTAATTTAGTGAGTGATTTTGATCTCTTGGGCTCGTTGGATGGAAATGGTTCTTTATTTGCTAATATTTTATGTGATAATCCACTTTTGTGCATAAATGTGATTTACATCTTTGGATGGAATATTGTGAGATGTGTTTTATTCACCTTTGCATATCTATAATATGTGCAAAGCTCCAATATTATATCTGTAGAGTAACATCAGCACATCGCATTATTCCACACTACAATGAACCTTGCAGCCTCTTCTGTGAGTGTGTACTCTAGAGAAAAGAAGATGAAAGAGGAGCTCGTAGAAGTGAAAGTGTGTGTTCAGGGCTGTGTGTGAGATGTGAGGGATGCCCGATCACTGAACCTTTCCTCCATAGATCGCTCTGAGAGCTCTAGCAGGCCAAGGTTCCAGAGCCGCTCTTTTTCTCCTCATAATTTAGCTTCCTGAGGGAAGCGTTTAATCATTTCCTTGAAACCTGAGTGTGCAACTGCTGGAAGCTCTTGCCGTGAACAAACCAAGGCTCTCGTCTCAACATTGACAGAGAATAGCGTCTCCATTCCACATTGAAAAATGTGCACAGTCTGTTCTCTAGTGATTTTGAGGGGAAGCCCTGACCCTCCTCATCATTGAATGCCCAAAGTGCCATCACATGCTCAACAGTCGCGGCTTAATACACACAAAGAGACTTTGTCTGTGGAGGGAATATCTATTATGTTTCCTTCTCTCTTGTAATCACCACTTGCTGTCACTTTTTTTGGAAAAGGAACAATGTCAGACTGACAATGTCAGAGTGGTGCATCATGAAATTTTAAGCTAAAAGAAGTTATTTCCTATATCATTTATTTGAAGAGTTTTTTTTTCAAAATGCCATAACCCCATTTTGATGAATTTGAGTGTTTTCTTTAGCAAGTGGTTTGAGGAAAATCCAAACTTTCTATTCAAGCACCCAAAAGTTCTACAATCATAAAAATTTCAAACACAGATTTTATTTTTCCCACAAAATGCCTTTTTTCACAAAACTTTATAAATGCAAGGCCATTTGAAGTAACAGTTCAAAATACAATTAGACACAACATCGATTTTGAATCAAGTGTCTGGTTCCAGAATAGATTGGTAAATGACCCACACACAGATTTCAGACTCACTGCTCATCCCACAGTCTCTCCTTTCACTCGCTTGTGACTTTGGGACATCTCCGCTGGACTTTAATGACTGAGATGAGATGGAAAATTCTGTTCAGTATCTTTGGAATGATTATAAAACAATTCAAAACTTTTTAATGCAGATGTCAGGTGGCATTTTACACCTCCTCAGCACCTCGTCTTCTTTGCGCTGTGCTTGATTTAATGGACTTATGCCGTTTTGAGAAAAACCTAGACTTGCGTTTATCTCAGTTTTGGAAAAAAAAAACAGACAGACCAGGACTGCATCACACGGTAAGCATTGTGTTTTTTATTTATTATGGGCTTTTCAAATGTTAACACAATACACTTCAGATTTGGCACAAACTTATTATTATTATTATTATTATTATTATTATTATTATTATTATTATTATTATTATTATTATTAATTGGTGTTTATCGCGTTTTGGAACTGAGCTTCTTATTTTAAAAGCAGAGTTTCAAGTTACAAATATAACTTGAAATATTTGTTTATTCTAGTGCTGTGACTTTTTACTGGATTTCTGCACCCACTCGTTAAAAAAATGCATGTTTAATATTTCATATGCATTTAAAATTGATATGCAAATTGATAAGGGTTTCAGATTAAACAGTTCACTGATAAAAAAATATCTAGAGTTTTTGTGACTGGCTTATTAAACTTACTAAATAATAGAGGCTCATTTATTTATAAAGTACAGTTAAAAACAACTAATCATTGTGCTTTAATGAGAGACAAACTGAAGGGAGTGAACATCTTATGTGCTGTTTCCTCCTCTGGATGGAAGCTGTGAATTTATTTATTTTTTTTATTTTGATAACTTTAAAAGACCAGTTTGCATTAATTACATCAGGACAGGAGGGTGTTGAAAGAAAAAGGAGGAGTGAATGAGAGATGCGGTGAGGGGGAAAGATTCAGGAGTGGGAAAAATACCTACTTGAACATACCATATCAGTTTGTTATTTTTTTGTGCAGCACAGTTTTCGCAGTTTGTACCTAACTACACACATTTTTTACACAAGCTACACAGACAATTTGCCGTCGAGTAAGCAAATGATCCAGAGACATCAGGCCATTTTAAGTGTTTTAATTGTTTTTGGCTCAAGTGTCGCATCATGAATTTCATGCTGAATCTAAAAATGATGTTGAATTATTTATTTCAAACTTGTTGATGTAACATTTTCACATTTTCATTATACTTTCAAAGTTTTGCTGCTACTTAATTATGGGCTTGAATGCACTTAAGCTCTGTTCTCCAGGAACAAACTGAGATGTCAAGCTTTATTCACGATGCAGCAATAGCAACTTGTTCAGTTAATTGTACTTTACCGTACTCTTTGTTATTTTCTCGATGTTCAATTATTCTGCTCCAGTCCTAAACTGTACTCAATTAATTTTAATACATTCAATCAAGCTCTATGTTCAGGTTTGCTGAAGCAGAAGGAACTTAAATATCCATGAGAGAGAACTATTGTTTGATCTGGATTTAATCAAACGGTTCAGACTCCCAGCAGAGAGAGTTTTGAACTTAAAGAAATGCGTTTCTATATTGTTTCTTATTAACTCTGTACAGGTTAATAAAAAAAACTAATAGTTTTTATAACACGCTTCCTTAAAATTAAAATCTGGCATCTTTTTATGAACATTCTTAATATTAAAAGACTGCATGTTCGCATAGAATGAGCAAAACCAACATTTCTCAGCTCACGTGCCATTTCACATTATCACTCATGATGCAAAGTGTGGATGTGTATTTGTTTTCAATTTACTGCCAGAAGTATTCATTCATCTGTCTTTGATTGCAACTTGTGGCATCTCACTGAATTTATAGAGTTATTTATTTATTTATTTTTCCCATGGACCACTTTACATTAATTACATCAGGACAGGAGGGTGTTAAAAGGAAAGGGGGAAGTGGATGAGAGATGTAGGTGAGGGGTAAAGAATCAGGAGTGGGAAGAGAACCTACCTGAACAAACAATATAAGTTTGTCACAGTTCGTGAAGCACAGTTTGTACATACCTGTGATTGGCATCTCAATCTTAAGGACTCGAATTGAGATTTGCACAAATCTTCGGATGGTTTCTCAGCAGGGTGCTCTTTATCTGAGTCAAGGAAATATTGATGCAATGAAGCTCCTTGCCTGAAGATGGCACTTGCAGTACAACAGATGCTCTCCGCGCCACACAGGGAAACAGAAAAGAAGAAGACAGTGAAATCAAAGAACACCTTGAAAAACATCTTGAATGTCAAGTGGTCTTCGGAACAGGAAAGAAATATTCTTCAATTTTTTTGTCAAAAAGTTCTCTGTGATCAGCCACCAACAGAATAAACCGCTCGACATCCAGGGTCTGATTTCTTCTCTGTCTTCTTCCTTCCTGTTTCCCTGTGTGGCTGCTTCTGTTGTACCATAAGTGCCATCTTCAGGCAGGGAGCTGCATCACTGCATCAATATTTTCTCGACCCAGACAAAGAGCATCCTGTTGAGAAGCCATTGGAAGATTCGTGCATTTCTCATTTATGGTCTGTTTGTAAAGGCCTTAAGCCAATGAGAGAAGGATGTTGGCACATTATTTATTATTATTATTATTATTATTATTATTATTATTATTATTATAATTAGTAGTAGTAGTAGTAGTCTGAATAAAACAACAGTTTAAAAGTTGCACTTTTTCGAATTTCTTTGTACTGCTCTGTTGTTAAAATGACAATAAAGGATTCTGAATTCTGCACACCCCCCTCCCACACCCGAACACAGAACGCTCCATCAGATGATTTTTAGATGGAGAAATGTGACTCATCATTCCAGAGAACACATCCTGACTGCTGTAGACACCAAAAAATTGGCATTTCCATTGTTGCCACTCTTTTCAAGATCTAATTCTGCTTGGTGACATATCAGTTTTGACGGAAAAATCTCTTTTTGAAAACCTTTTATTTTCTTATATCACAATCAAGCTCACGCAGGACATGATCAAATGCATGAACTAATGGTGTAATTGTTTGTAGGCTAATATGAATATGTGGCGGTGCCGCATTGTAGACTGTAATGACGCATATAGTGGTTATTCTTTCTGGCCAATCGATGAGCTACTCCTTGTTCTACAGATGCTGTATCACTTTTTTATTTCCACTAAGAGAAATTGATCATTTTGCCCCGACTTTTGTCATAGCATTTAAACACACATCAATATCTGAACACTGTCAAAAACTCTATCTTGATCCTCACATATAAGAATGGTTGTAACAGTAAAGGCACAGTGCGTGAGGCCGTGCAGCTGCAGGAGCCAAAGACGATCACTGGGGACAACACCAATTTGAGCCAGTACTATATATGGGAAAAGGAGCGGTATCCTGTTTCTCGCAGCTCTGGGTTGACGTGAACTTCGCTGCCCAGATCTCAGAAGGGACTCTCAAGAGGAAAACCGCCGACCTTCTGTAACTGAACTTAGGCTCTTGAGAGGAAGCACTCTTGATTTTTTTTTACACAATACTTGGTTACAAAACGTGCAAATAGGTACCAAAAACTTCCATTAAAGAGTACAGAATGTGGTAAAAAAAAAGCCCTCACAGAGTCGCACAGAGCTGTGCCGTAACAAATCAGGTCGGTGGAAAAGTGGCTTTGGTGATGTAAAGTTTAAAACCGTCTATGAAGCTTTTTAACACCACAACTCAGTCTTTTCACAATCTTGCACCCAACAGCTTGATTTTATTCATGTGTGGCCACAGAAATGACTGGAACATCTAAATACTACTGGTATGTGAGGGAATACTGATGGCATTGTGGTGTATGTATGAAGTGCGTGTGCTGTGATTGACATAGATGTCGATACTCTGATAAAAGTTTGATTCAGAGGCAGTAAATACACGACTGCGGCATATCAAGATTCAGAGTGAGAAAGAGCTTCGGGTCTTTAATGAGGTCACTGAGTACGCGGTGCATTCTGAGTCTGTCAGCTCTCACCTGGCCCTGAGCTAAATGAGAGCAAGTGAGAGATTTAAGAATCCAATTGCTTCTCCCCCAACCTCCTTTCTTTACTCCATTCTTTTTTAGCTCTTTACTCCTAACCTTTGTCTTGAACCTAATATAAAAAGTTACATAGTTCCAAATATCTTTGAGAACTAACTCTTGTAATCCCAAATCATTAGTTTGTGCTTTATGCTGAGGATAGTTTAGTGGCTGGGTTTATATTTTGTTTAATTGTCCTGCTGCAGGATTCATTTGGTACCTATCATTAACGTCTGTCTGTTTTACTCAGCATTGGGAACACCATTAATAATGACCAATCTACAGAAATGCAGCCTCAAGCATCAAACAAACCTCCACAATACTTTCCCCTCATTATTGCTATAATAATACACTATGTGACTCATCGGTCCAGAGCACCTATTGCCATTTTTTGACACCCAGTTCCTTTGTTTTTGTGCATAATTGATTTACATGGCCTTGTTCCCACCTCAGCAAAATAAATACAAATACTCAAATTACTGTAATTGAGTAGTTTTCCTTGTAATTTGGTGAGTTGATTTAAAATTATTTTACTTTTATTGAGTACTTTTCTAGTTCTGTATCTGTACTTTTACGGCACCTGTCTCGTCCAATCAAATTGCATATAAAGAAACGATCCCCTCAAAAAAGAAATCTGTACCGATAACATCAATATAATTAGTCGAAATAGAAATTATTTTGCAAGAACAGCTCGTTTGTTTTCTTTTGTTGGTTCAATTAGCAGGACAATAGTTTAATGTTTATTTAGCAGTTTTTCTCTCTCTTTTTCTCTTTGTGGTCTCTAGATCACTCCTTTTCTCTCTCCAGTTTGGTATATTTCACTCTTGCTCCTCTCTTTTTTCTCCCTCTCTCTTTCACTATGTCTTTCCCTCTTCCTTTCTCGTTGCTCTCTATTTTTCTCTTTCTGTCCCTCTTTCTATTTCCCTCTTTTTTATTTTCACTCTCTCTTTCTTAATCTCCTGTGTTTCTATCTTTTGTTCTTTCACTCTTTTTTTCAATTCATCAGTCTAACTTCTATTTCACTCTCTCTTTCTCTCCTTTTTTTCTCCCCTCTCTTTTTCCTCCATCTCTCTCCATGCTATCTATCTATTTTTTTCACGCTCTCTTTTTTTCTCTCCTCTTTTTACTCTCTTTTCCTTCTCTCTCTCTCACTTGCTCTTTTTGTCTCTACCTCTCATTTATTTCTATCTTGCTTAGAAATCTTGCTTTTATCCAAAGCGACTAACATTTGGAAAAATGAACAGTTCTTGCTTTCCCTGGGATTGAACCCACTACCTTTGCATTGTTAAAAATTCCTGACTGTTTTGCAGTTGTGCTAATAAGAATTGATGGAGGTTATTAAACAAAATATGGATGTGATTCAGATTTCTGTGTTTATGAAAGAATTTTTCACACCTGCCTAAAACTTTTGCACAATTACAAACATTATGTTCTGTCCCTCACCAAACTCAGCAGTTTATATTTCCTTCACGTTTCATTCATATTGATTGACGAGCTGTTTTCCTCACTGGGTTAAAATCTCAAGGTCAACACCTACTGCTCTCCTTGCCATTGTGAGAATGCGGAGTGAAAGAAAGCCAAGTGTGTTATAGACCTTAAAACTACAGATGATGCGTCTGTGACATCATCTGTAGACTTTTGAAGCAAAAAGTAGGTGTTGGAGCGCACTTTAGTCAAAACAACTTGCTTTTGGTTAATAGATGGTAAATAGAATTGGTCATTAGCTATTTAAATTCTACACAGCCTTTTAGATATGCTTAATTAATTTGATCTGAAATGAACAGGACAAATGTGGAGCACTTTGAGACAGCTGAGCTTTGATTGGTTGAATTGCGACCTTAACTCCAGCCATATCCACAGATTCAAGTTCACGATTGAGAATCCAACATGTTTAATGTGGCCTATGATGCACGCGGACGCGTTAGTAAGTGATGCCTGGAGGAGGAAAGAGTCACTTTCTCACGATTTTCCTCTTTGTTTGTTTTTGTGCAGTCATCACAACCAGACAACGTGCTGGGACCATCCCAAGATGACCGAGCTGTATCATTCTCTCTGTAAGTGACACAAGCACACTCATGCACAGATTGAGTCCTGACTGGAGAGTCAAAACCACAACGCTGAGTAAATTCTGGTCCACAGAGGCCTGCTGTCAGTGTGTTCACTTCCCCGTGAGGCATGAAACCCCTAGAGGCTCGCACACCTGCCCTCAAAACTCATTCCGGGGAAACTTTCGTGTTGGCTTTCGGCCGGTTCTTAGATATGTGTTAGTCCTAATCAAAATCCTTTTGGAAATCTAAAATAAAGATTAAAGGCTGTGCCCAATCCTTATTGTGATGATGCCTCCTTCATTACTGAAAAAAACATTCTCTTCTAGTTAAAAAAAATCTAGTTAAACTCTTCCTAGTTTACTCATCGGACAATAGGGCAAATTTGACTTCGCATTACTTCGTAAAATTAGCAAAAATGTCTTGGTGACAACAAATGCTGATGGATCTTAAAAGTAGAGAAAAAAAACGTAAAAAGTAAAACTACATTGAAACTAGAATATCTGAACGCAGAAGAGATGTTAAATCTAGGTTTGTATTAGAACAAGTTTAAATACCCTTAAATCAAGTCTGTAACAATACGATTTGGTCTTACATTTGAAATATTTGCTAATATTTTAGGGAAAACAGCATTCATTCAAAATTGTTTGTGCTAAATATGTTTAGTATATGGTCTTAAAACAATACATTTAAAATGTATTTTTATCTTTTCATTATTATACTTAATTTGTTTTGTGCATGTTTACATTTATCAGAGAGGAGAGAATAGACAGACAGGAGGTAATGTACTCACATTTATATTATATGTTTATTTACTTTTATTTATTCACATTTAAAACAAGCGATAAGAACTAGATGATGGTAAAACAAATATCCAAAGACATTTTATCGACCACGCAGAGTCTGAAATATACCCATCACGCGCATTGGCATGCCTGCCTAAGCACACAGGTTTAGATCGCTTTAAATGTTACATTTTGTTTAAAATGTTTACACATTGCACTTTAACAATATATAATAAAAGATATAATAAATATGAAAAATGATAAACTAAAACATTGATTGTTTTTATTATTTTTATTGTCATTGTTAGTATGTTTTTCATATTTTATATTCGTCAAATAGTCAGCTGTCGGCCGCTATAGCTGCTTGGTATTATAGCTTATATCATGTTATTCTTATTATTATCATTATTATTATTATTAGTAGTAGTGTTTGTTGAGATTTCACATATTTTCTTATCCACAATCACTTTATTAAAACTGCCTTTAAATAATAAACGATAAGAAGATTTATCTTTTCATAATAAACGTTTAAACAAACACAGCTATTGGCTTAAAGTTATTATTTATTTAGTTTTTTATCTTTGGATTTTCTTGCAAGCCAGCCGAGTTTTGATTCGAGAGGTAAAGTTGATTAAACGTAGTCAGCTCCCCATTTGCCGCAAGCCGCTCTTTCGTCTTTAAAAACAAACAAACAAAAAACTTGAATTTATCAAACAAAAAGTGCTCCAAACATTTTTCAGAATTAATAAAGAAAGAAAAACAAAATATAACTTAGCAACTAAAACCACGCAGAACGATTTTCATCTCTATTAGATTTGTACTAGGATTTAAAAAAATTTAATCTCTGGCTCGGCCGAAAATTCTGATGAGCTTGTCGGGCCGGGGCCGGATTCGCCCTATTACACAGACTCCAGAGTTGAGGTTTTGTAGGGTCCAGCCTCAATTCTGGTTGGTTAGCGAGATGATTGGAGATGCCCCCCACATGACAGCATTAGTCTTGTCTCAACAGATAGAGCCTGCGAAGAACCTAACACCAAGAAAAAGAGAAATCTCAACTAGATAGGGGCCATAGCTTTGGGTCGTTTAAAACATTCAGTGTAAAGGTGGCTAAAATGTCCTGTAATGATCTCAAGTGTATAATGCGTACACAAGGCAAGCACTCAGGGTCTACAGATAAATCAAGCGTTCCGTTTCATTGATTATAGTTTCCTGAACCATGTTGACCTTTCCTAACAAGAGGAAGGTTCAGGCTCGGAAAGTGACCTTTCAATTCTATTGACTTGTTTATTTCTAACAGGATAAGCTTTAAACATACTGTACAAAACCAAATGGTGCCCTAAAATCCTACAAATAGTTTTTAAAGTATATATTAAATAACTGCCCTCATTCATTTTCAAGCACGTTAAACTGGAGGTTCAGAACCTTGACAATTAAGGCCAGGTTCCACCCCCTAGATCAGTCTGTTTGGAAGCATGTTTCATCAGAGCTGTAGACCTCATGGAACTGGCTGCTTAAGATCTCAAAGGATATTGACTTGAAATTCTGAAGGAAAGTATTGCGTCTAAAGCCACTTGCTGAAGGTTTTATTTACTTGAAATATTCTTTAATGACTAGTTTTTAAAGTGCCTTCAGTAGTCCCACGCATGTCCTTGTCTCGTCTTAATGTGTTCTGTGAGAGGCAGAGATTTTGATTGATGTGCCCCAACACTCACATAAGAAATGTTTACTTGAAAACAACGACTCTCCTCAGTGAATCTTTTCTCGGTTTTCACTGTTGTTTAGTGTTGCTTAGGGATTAAAAAAAACTCATTAGCTTGGGTTGTATTTCATGGACAGGGTCTCCAGGTGTAGAAAGAGACCGAAAACAGAGAAATCAAACACCAGTTTCTAAAGTTACGAGAAGGGTCTGGCTGCGCATCTAGCACGTAACTCGACGGATACTCTTGGACTATTGGATAGCACACGACACGTGACTTTCCCTCCCTCTGCTTTTATTATCTTTAAATAACGTTTCTTTTGCGGTACAGCAAAAGCATTAATAATAGAATAGGTGTACAAACCACTAATCCTAAATTGCGTGTTAGTTTTTTGTTATGTTTCGTCGACAATTAATTCTGCTATAACAATCAATTAATAAGTCATTCATTTTAAAATTCATAACAGGTTTTAACAATTTAAAAAGGGTTCAGTACAATAATTCTTTACTCTGAACATTTATTTCAGTATTACTCCGTAACACTACACTTTTAAATATTTGGTGTCCACTTTCTGCTTCAGGGATGGATGAAGTCACATGTTGTGTGCTATCCAGTCACATAAATAAGTCCAAAGTAGGAGAGTGCTAGTCATTGCTAATCGGAGTGGTTCAATAGTAGGAGAGTGATAGTCATTGCTAGCCGGAGTGGTTCAATAGTAGGAGAGTGATAGTCAGTGCTAGTCGGAGTGGTCCAATAGTAGGAGAGTGATAGTCAGTGCTAGTCGGAGTGGTCCAATAGTAGGAGAGTGCTAGTCAGTGCTAGTCGGAGTGGTTCAATAGTAGGAGAGTGCTTATCAATGCTAGTTGAAGTGGTCCAAAAGTAGGAGAGTGATAGTCAGTGCTAGTCGGAGTGGTCCAATAGTAGGAGAGTGCTAGTCAGTGCTAATCGGAGTGGTTCAATAGTAGGAGAGTGATAGTCAGTGCTAGTCGGAGTGGTCCAATAGTAGGAGAGTGCTAATCAATGCTAGTCGGAGTGGTCCAATAGTAGGAGAGTGATAGTCAGTGCTAGTCAGAGTGGTTCAATAGTAGAAGAGTGCTAATCAATGCTAGTTGAAGTGGTCCAAAAGTAGGAGAGTGATAGTCAGTGCTAGTCAGAGTGGTCCAATAGTAGGAGAGTGCTAATCAATGCTAGTTGAAGTGGTCCAAAAGTAGGAGAGTTCTAGTCGGTGCTAGTGGAGTGGTCCAATAGTAGTAGGGGGCTAGTCGGGCTGGTCCAGCTGTAGGAGAATGCTAGTCAGTGCTAGTGAAAGTCTGAAGCCAGACACTCTTGGAAATTACGGGCAAAGCAGTTGTTGTGCACATAAGTGACAATCGAACTGTGTGACATACCAAAGACGCAATCTCTGACTAGTCATGAGATGTTTGACATGCTAGATATCTGGAGCTGTCGGCAAGTCAAACTTGTCCGGTAGGAAATATGTTCTGACTGGAAAAAACATCTGCTTTTACCTGCAGCCAATGAGAGATCCAAATCTAGGGCAGTTGGGAAGGCGTCACAAAGGCAACAATGGTTTCGTTTCATCAAGGGCTTGTTCTTATTTGGACTCAAGAAAAAAAAACTTGCTCATTCCCATTTTTGATATAATCACGTTCTTAGGGCCCGGTCTGGTAGACGTGACCATTGTTTTCAAGTCACATCTCGAGAGAGTTTGGTCTGGACAAAGTTGGCACATCCGTTCTAAAGAAAACGCTTTGGGAAATCCCCTGCCGTTGAGTATGAATACAGCAGCCGTAAGCTGCCTTGAGAAATGATCTGTGAACTACTCTGAATATCGTGCAGTCTGAACTTGCCATAAGGGCATTATTACACCGATCAACAGACTAATTGGTGCAGCTTCCGCAATAATGCCGTCGATATACCGGACAATGTGCTCCGATCAAAGACCAAAATGAGGTTGCTGGGGTGGCATAAAGGTGGCTCACAGACTCATTCTTGTTGGCAACACTCGCTTAATCCCCTTGGCGCCCATGGTTTTCGATCAAAGGGCCGTTGTCGCACAAAATTGATGGATCAGTGTAGAGGCCTGTAGAGATAGGGTAAGAAGTTCGGAGTAGAGCCGCTGCTCTTCCACACCGAGGGAAACCAGCTATGGTTGCTTGGGCATCTGTTTTGATGCCTCAAAACACGGGAAGAGGAGGAATCCCCAGGAAAAACCTAGGACATACTAGAGAGAGTATGTCTCCCTGCTGACATGGGCAGCCTAGGTGTTCCCCCGCATGAGCTGGAGGAGGTGCCCGGTGCTGGAAGAAGAAGGGGCTTGGGATATTTGTACTGAAACTATTGAATCATTTTACTTCATGATAAATCAGTGGAATTGTTTTAAGATTAGTGTCACCATTGTTTTGTGTTTTTTTTAATGTCACCTTGAATAATTTGTCATTTACATCTTACCATTGGGCAGTTTAACCATAACAGGGTTTTTACTTACAGCAGTTTGTAACTTGCACGAATGTTAAGTCTTTACTTTGGTCCATCAATTGAACATTTAACGTTATTTGATGTTATTATTACTCATATTGCTTTTATTATTTATCTCTACCAGAAAGTTTGGTTTGGTCTTGATTTTGATACTTGTTATGTTTTGTTTGGTTTGATACTTGTAATGTTCATTGCTTGGTGCTGTTGTTGTACTAATGTTTCCATTACTCTTGTTTATCCACTTCTGGCAGAGATTTTTGAACTTGAGTCTGCAGATCCGTTGACCTGACATTGTTTGACGTTTCACTTCTCTCTCTTCAGCCGACCTGAACAACGTTCGCTTCTCCGCGTACAGAACGGCTATGAAGATCCGCCGGCTGCAGAAAGCTCTCTGCTGTGAGTGCCCTCCATTTCTCCGCTCTTCATTTGCATGCATGTTTGTGTTGTCGAGTCGTTAATGAGTCAAATTAGAAAGTAATCACAGAATCATTTGCTCCGCCAGAGATGAATACTGATCACTCGCGTGTGCAGCAACAAAGCAGCAGACAGATGTTTATGTCTGGAATAATTGTGTTGCCAGCAAAATCCTTTCACTTTAGTGTTGAATACCTTACGGATCAAATCAAGTCAAGGAAATTCCTATTAAAAGGGCATATTATTGTTAATATGAACTATTAGTTCTTATAGTTCAATCAATAATGCAATATATGTGCAATACATACAATTTCTGGAACAATTTAAAAACCGTGCTATGCAGTTTTTGGTCGAATTAAACTTGAATCGCCAGAGGAAAACCCACTTAGACATGGGGATAGCTGTCATGTTCCCCATGAAATTCCAGGCTTGTCACGCTAACAAAGACTTGTGTCAAATCAAATGCCTCCTAGAAGAAAATGAAGTGAGGCGCTTTGGGGTTTTGAAGATGTCAGACATGCCACAAACTGCCACTTCTGCTGTTCATACTCCATTATAAACAGTGTTTGTGATTTTAAAGCTAACGTGAACCGTAGCACCTATTATATATATAAAATGCCCTTAAAGCAACAGTGCATTTAAATAGAATTCAAATAGAAAGCAAACATACATTTGAAACCAAATTAATTCCCAGAGCCATTTCCAGATATGGGTGGCAATTTGTCACTTACTATAGTGATTTCAGAATTTACGATACACGTCACATCATTAAATCCCACAAACAAAGTGACTATTGAATAGGGCTGGGCGATTAATCGGGAAAAAAAATCAGAAGCTATAATCAGAAAAATATTCAGAAGCTATAATCTTTCAAATTTTTCGGGCAATTATTTTGAATATTTTTCCATGAAAAACACTACCACGTATGGAGTCACGTGATCCCCACTCTGTTATTGTGTGTTTCCTTCAGCTATTTTACTAATGCTTTCACTATAAAATTCTCAGAGAACTATGAGAGTAAAAATAATAATTATAAAAAAAAATATCATTCAATAATCGTAATCTAGAAAAAAATCTTCATTTAATTGAGATTTTGGTTTTAAGTCAAATCACCCAGCCCTAGTATTGAAACTGGTTATTTTCATCATAATTTGTCATAAATCAAAGATCTTTGTTATTGTCCTGTCCTTCTCTGCCTTTATTTTCTGCCGTTTTTTTCCCCTTTCTTGTATTTCTCATTTTTTCCTTGCGCATTGGTCACATGATCGGGTACCCATCACATGATCTCTCAGTCTCAGGTTTCCTCCTGCCAGTCGAGCTTCCATTAAAGTACTGTTATTCCCAGGTTCTGTATGTTTTTGCTTAAGTATATATTCCCGTGCCCAGGAGAGCTTAGCATGGGATCATTGTCGATCTTTCAATATGGCGATCATGTGAGCGAGCCTTCCAAGTTATTATTCCATGCCTGATCTCTCTGCCAGTCTTTTCATTTAATTAGTCCTCCTTCTCAGTACAAGTTATTCAAGTTTTCCCTACATTTTATGTTTTCTCATGTTTAGCATTATTGGTTTGGGTAATCAATATCGTTATGTTATCAATATCGCACAGCAGGCATCGAAAGTCGACTTGCACCATATACAGAAAGTTGTTATAACTCAGCCATACAATGTCCCAAATTTACCAACTAGTCTAATGGTTCATGTCTGAACACATCTACAACATGCTCCCCCAGTTATAACGCCACCTGGTGGTGACAGGAGGAACAGCATTTAAAATGTATGTCACTTCTTGTTTACCAGTTTTGACAAGAATATTGACCAAGACAATCCCAGAACAAATTCATAAATATTTACTCTTTAGTGCCACTTGAAGGTCATGACACTTTGAAATGTCTTTTTCTTTGTCTAATTTGCCTGTATTATTTGGTCATTTTAACCGTTCTCACTTGAACGCATCTTCTGAATAAGGATCGACGTAATGCATAGTGCAAAAAATTGTCCAACAAAAAGTGATAGCGCTGGTGGTGCTTGAGCCCTTAATCGCTGCTTGCAGCTTTAATTTGTTTTGGTAATCAATAAACTGTGATAAGCATCTCTCGAGTTTTTCCTGGCTTCCCCTGACATTCCCCTAGCTGATACAGTTTGAACATGAAAATCAGCAATGTATTTTTCTGGAAATGCTCCTAATTTTATCCATTCTGCAAACAGCTCATTAATATTGATGCATACATAATGAGTCTTGAAAGTCAGTCTGATTCAAAGCTTGAAATGATTTGGGAATTTATTGAGTCTCTTGAACTTTCAAGAAGATATGTACAAAAAAAGAGCAAGAAAATGAAAATTCACAATGAGCTTGATTCATTCTGCTTCGGGGCTAATTCCCACAAGTTACACATTATTAAAACTTACATAAACTTATTGTTTTATCTTTTTACTATCTTCAGACAACCATTACTCATTTAAAAAGATTCTGATTGAACACTAAACAATGTCTGTGCACCTTTTGTCTCTCCCTCTCCCCCAGTGGATCTTCTGGATCTGAGTGTGGCTCAGGGAATGTTCCAGCAGCACGGCCTAACCATTAATGCTCATTCACTAGCTGTGCCCGAGCTCATTAACTGCCTGACTTCTGTGTACGACGGCTTGGAGCAACAGCACAAGGATCTGGTCAATGTGCCCCTCTGTGTCGACATGTGCCTCAACTGGCTGCTCAATGTTTACGACACGTGCGTTCCTCTCTCTCTCTTACCCACACGCTCACAGAATCCACTAAATCCTTGGAAGCTTTTGAGATTTTTTTTTAAATGCATGTGGTACATTTCAGTTGAGAAATAGATAGAAATAAAAAACCTTGAACCACAAACCTCTAAAGTCGATATGCGGACTCTTCATCCACCAATGCATGGGTGTCACACTTACTTGCTCCAGGGGGCAAATGTAAAACAAACTTTAGGTGATGGAAACATGAAAAATAAACATGATAAAAGACAAAAATATAATAACCTTTTGTATAAGTAATAAAAAACCCTAAAGTGTGTTTTGAGTTTTGACCTCTGGATCAAAGGGTATAAACACACAGAGCAATGACGCATTTCTGCTAAAATCTCAGCAAGTTCATTTACTTCTGCTACAAGTTTGTGAAGAAACCACAATACGATTAGCAAAATACACGTAAACACCAACAGCACACAGCAGGGCATTAAGTACAACAAACATAGCATGTTTGCATCCACAAGACGAAAATGTATCGCTCTATTCAGAGGACAACGGTGTGTTGTATGTTACAGTGGCCGCAGTGGGAAAATCCGTGTCTTGTCCATGAAGATCGGATTGCTGTCGCTGTGTAAGGGTCATCTGGAGGAGAAGTACAAATGTAAGCTGTCTTCCATTCCCATGTGTTTAGTTTTACTCCCAGGTGCAGGATACAATCAGCAGGTTCCTTATCAATAAAAAACTCAATAAACAACACAAAACACCCATGAGAGGGAAAACCTGAACTCACTAAACACCGGAAACTGGAAACTAACATACAGTGTTGGGTAAGGTACTTGGAAAATGTAGTCAGCTACCCCAACAGTTACTCTTCATTAAATCTAGTTTCACTACACTAAAGCCATACCCTGAGAAATGTAGCAAAAACATGGTAAAACTACATCGAAGCTATTTTTATATTGAACCGATTTCATATCAATGCTTTCTCTGTAATCAAACGTGGACACAGTAAACACACTGAAAATAAATCATATGAATTATCTCTATTTGGAATGATAATTATAATTTTCCTCCACATGCATCAGATTAATTGAATAATCCAAATTCCCCTTAGGCGTGAATGATAGTGTTTATCTCTTTGAAATTGACAGTATTCTTTTCTTAAGCTCTGTTGTTTATGCGCTATACTAATAATAATTATAATGACATTACCCGTTAATGCTGCTTCACTTTCAGAGGTTTGAAATCAATTGAAAAGGAAATGTTATGGATCTCTTGGGTCCTCTTTTTGTTTAAATACACCTTTAGTAAACAGAGATCTTAAAGTATCTTAAACAAATATCCAGAATGCAGCAGTTTCCGGGTAACTGAAATCTGTGACTTATGCATGTCACTCAAAAGAAGTGCCAGCGAAGAAGGCCAATCAGGCTTAAGAAAAAAACGGCCTGCAGCCAATAGATGAATGTAGATCGTCTGATGGAAAGAAGCAGCTGTTTGCGCTTTTTCTGATTGAGTCGCTGTGGATGCTAGATAGGGAAGAGCGGACTCACCTTTCTCCACATCGCACAGTAAATTGACCCGGTGAGAGTACCGGCTCACTTAAAGCACTGGGCGATATGTGGCATTATCTTTTTGTGGACGCTACCACGCTACTTGTTCAACAAAACAGCTTCACTAATAAAGAGCTATTTTGTTTAAAAAGCAGTGACGCTACCACCACGCTACTGAGAGATGTAGCTAAACAAGCTGCTCAACACTGCTAACTAATGACTAAACACTGGAAAAGCACAGGTAAATTTGCTTGATCATTGAAATAAAAACAAAACATAAGTACCTTAGAACATAAAAGTAGCCATGAGTATCCTTCAAATCTCTGAATAAAGGAAAGTCAGTTTCAGCAATATAAAAAATGAAAATGAAACATCAATCAAAAGGACAAGGAAATGTAATGGGAGAGAAATCGCCAGACCAACCAAGATACAGGTGTGCATGCAATTAGGAGAGCAACAGGATGGGAGGGGATCTTCTTTCGAGTGATTTCGTTCATTTTAGTAAAATACCAATCAAATATTGTGTGTTTCTTCCCTATATACGGAAACGGGAATCACACTACAAATAAGACAAAACTAAAAGACAAATATTAAATTTCATTCGGAAAGGTCACATGACCGCTCTGTTAACCAATGCAGTATGAGCCAGAAAATGGAAAGATGAGTTCTTTTTCAGAGTCTTTTCATTCAGAACAGTCAAGTGACCGCTCCATAAAGTTAACCAGTGAAGTATGAGCCAGAAACCAGAAAGATGAGTCCTTTTTTAAATTATTGCATATTGCTTACCCCTTGACAACTATTGCCAAAAAGTTCAATAATGAGAAACTCACCAGGAAACAAGTTTTGAAATCATCTATTACCTTCAAATATCAGTTTTACATTTTATTGTCTTTCTTTGTAATTAAACGACACATTCCTAATATGCTGTTGTTTGTTCCTGTGTCCTTGTTTTCAACTCCAGTTCAAACCTGCTTTAATTACTGTGTTCGTGAAGCCCCACAATGCACTTGCTCTCATCTCTGTCCTGCCTTGTTTATAAAAGAACAGTCTCTTCTCCCAAGATGCATCTCTTGATATAACTGTCCTTTTGTTCTTTTAAGTCATGACTCATCTCAGCCCATCGGAGTACGTTGTAATACATGCTCCTTGTCTGAAGAGCTATGGACTCAATGAACAAGACTTATTGAAATTAATTTGAAGGAAAACGTTTTTGTGTTTGTAAAACACTTCTGTTTGATTTGGTCAGTTCAGTTGAGTGGCCCTAGTCAATATTATACCTGAAGCTTCTGGTCATAGAAGCATACAACAGAACGTAAAGCACACAGTCTGACTTTAAGATTCAGATGAGTTTTTGAGAGAAATGTGTAGGATTTAGTGAAGGTCAGAGAAAGTGATGAATGCTGTTAGATGTTGGTATTAATCAAGTACTGAAGGGCTTTTAGTGTTTAACGCCTGATTCATTAAAGCCATGAAGTTTTATAATGTATGTGAAACAGTAGTTAAGCATTATGTAAATTGAAGGCACCCATGCTTTAAGTGGCTCTAAGGGGGACATCTGCACTAGAGAGTGTCCAGGAGCCCGTAGCCATCTACCTCCTCTGAGGAACCGCACGGTCAACCAATTTTTTTGACTGGAAAAGTCGAAAATCACTGTAAAGTAGACCTTGAGGAACGAAGGGCACAGTCCCGGATTGAACCCCTTGCTAGTGGTTATTTGGGGGAACGCGACAACGCATTGTCCAATTAATTGCGAGTTGAGCAAATCCACGTGACGTCTCTTAGCCTATCGTTTCTGGTAACAGGTGGTAAACCCTGCAGCTCAGGAGTACCGGCCGATGAGCTGAGCAAAAGTTTGAGATTGCAAAAAATGTAAATAAAAAACAAACGATAACAGTTGCGTGCAGTTAGTGAAAATAAAGCGGATATGGAGACTGAGAAAGAGAAACGGATGAAAAATGCAGGGTTCTTAAGTCTCACGCATGGCATGTGCACCACACGTTTCTCACACACAGAAATTCTGATACTAGCCATGACATTAAACCGCCATCTATCAGTCAATCACAACTAGCCACGAGGGGGAAAACAGCAGATATCTCTCCTCAAATTTCCCACTCAACTTTTTTTTAGCTTGTTTTGATTGAAACATTTTTATGTTTTACTTCAATTGTTTGTTTTCACTTTATACTTTCTATGGTTTATTTTTAGTCATTAGTAAGTAATTAGTAAGTTTATGTGGACACCTGTCATTCCAATACTTTTCTTAATGATTTTTTTTTTGGCCAGCCCCACTATACACGTTTTTCTCTATTCCCCCAGGTCTGTTTGGTCAGGTGGCATCAGCGGGTGGCACGTGTGATCAGAGGCAGTTGGGTCTTCTGTTACATGAGGCAATCCAGATTCCTCGGCAGCTGGGTGAGGTGGCAGCCTTCGGAGGAAGCAACATTGAGCCCAGCATCCGCAGCTGCTTCAAACACGTAAGTGCAGTTTGTAGTTCGCAAAGCGTGGGTTTGATTGCTGACCGCATAGCTGCTACTGGCCAAACGGGTGCCCTAAGCGGAAACGTACTACGTTGCCCTAAAAGTTTCATTTTATTTGCCAAAAAAAGCCAAATTCAGGATGGAATTACACATAAATATTATTGTTAAATTTTCTTAAATTTTGGATTCTGATATTCAATATATTTACTATAATCATGTAGAGTTTTTGAACACACCCCTAAGAGAAAAGGAGAAGTGGAACCCAACACTCACTTTTTAGAAGTACCCAACTCAAAATGCATTTTTTCCACAAAAGCCAAGTTCAGGACGAAATAACTCAAAAATCGTACAGTTTGTTATTCTTAGATATTGCATTCTGACAGTCAATATTGCTTACTATAATGATGTAGCTGCCTTACCTCAACGGCCTTTGTCATCTCTCTCCACGCTCTCTCTCTCTCTCTCTCTCTCTCTCTCTCTCTTTCTCTCTCTCTCTCCACTCTAATATGTACTGGGTTTCTGCTAGGGTCTTAACTTTAATTGAATTTTGCTATTCTAGGTCTCATTTGAATATGGTTTTTGTTGTTGTTTGGTTGATTCGTGGTCCATGAATTCTACTGTGTATCAGATGAAACTCGAGAAACGTGAGCGTTAAAGCTGAAGTGGAACTGGGCCATGCGACGACAATGGCCCAAAACATACCAATAAATCAACCAAAGACTTTCTTAAAATGATGAAATGGAGAGTCCTGGAATGGCCGAGTCCTGGTCTTAAACCAATTTAGATGCCGTGGAGTGACGTCAAACCCCATCACAGGCCTCTCTCTGATTTTCTGTTTGTTCTGTGTTTTCTCAGGTGACCAATCAGGTTGAGGTGGAGCCGAGGCAATTTGTTGATTGGATGCGGCTGGAGCCACAATCCATGGTCTGGCTTCCTGTTCTTCACCGGGTGGCATCAGCAGAGACAGCCAAACACCAGGCCAAGTGTAACATCTGCAAAGAGTTCCCCATCGTTGGCTTCAGGTAATTTCACTGATACCTTTCGGAGAAATCAGTTTTCTTTATTTATTTTTCCTGTGGTGAACTGTTTTATTGGTGGATTATTGGGTAGTTTCAGGCACTCCTGAAGCAACATGACAGGAGACCAGATGAAAATACTTTGGCAAGGAAGTAGTGACTCGAGTTGGTTGCAGAATTTAGCTGTTTTAAGCCTCCTATGTAGCCTCGCTGTTTCTGTTTGTTTATGACTGGAATTCATCCTATGTGTAACATCAATCATTATTAGCACCCATTTAGTATAATGGTGGTATCATACGCCTGACAACAAACACAAAATAAAGACGTTTTGCCCCAAAACCTTTAGCACATTACTGGAGAAAGCACATTAATGTGTGGGGTTTTTTTGCAATTTCATTTTCCAGTCTACTCCAGGTCATTTACACTGATATATTCATGGAAACTAAAAAGAAGAATGTAGACATTAAAATGAATGGAACTGGAACATGAACTCTAAGCCTGTTTTACTGACAATTACACTCATCAAACTGAATTCAGTTATAATAGGGGTATAACAATATATCGCAATACAGAATTGTCATAAAGTCTATGATGGAGCTACTGGAGTGATTGTGATCGTAGTCACTTCTGAAACTTCTTTATGTAATACACTGGTTCCCAGAGATACAAATTTAATCCGTTTCAGGGTGGCTTTCGTATCTCAAACATTTTGTATCTCGAAGCAAGTTTTACATGAAAAAGCCTAATCCGTGCAACGGCTCTCAGAAACAACAGAATAAGTAGATGAAAACATGGAAAACCAGAGAAAAATCAAGTAACGTTTCTTCAATCCTTAAATCAACACATTGTTAATGTAATAAATGATAATAAAACACAAGCAAAATACGTGATACGTACAGAAATGTGAAGCCTTACCTTGAGAGTGAAGCGAAGTGTCGGAGGAGGTGGAACAGGTGGCAGAAAACATTACGTCACTACGTATGAAAGTTAACTTTCTCGAGATATTTCACGAATTACGAACAGCAACACGGTTTCAAGCAAAAGCGCAAGCAGTACTGAACATGGGAGAAGGGATGGAGAGAGCGCTTCTGAGAACGCGTCGCTGGGTTTCTCTAAGTTGCGCTACAGAACAGCACTTTCCACATTATAAACGTTATTTCTTTTACGACACCTTGACTCTAACATTTGTTATATAACATTATTGGTAATCTATACATAATGTTTGATTTAAAACTGATTTTAAGTGTTTTGAAGCATATCAGCCCTTTTTAGTACTGTCTGCAATGGAAGAATGGAGCACCAGGGCCCAGAAACGCAGCGTGACATCAGACTTAACAAGCGGATAATAGAGCGGAACTGCTGGTGTTTTTCATATCTTGGAATTTTTCTTTACATTTCATAACTCGAAGCATTCGTATCTCGAGGTACCACTGTATTTACTAGGAGATAATTATCCTATACTCACGTTTTAAAAGAGAAAGATTACAAAATTTGCTCTCTCCATCACTTAGACTTAAAGCAAACATTAACACTGCCCTCTAGTGGATGGATGGTAACAAATGCTTTAAAACAAATGAAACTAGACCCTAGCCTTTGTAACTTTTTAAATTAAATTTTCCCCAATGATCATTAAAATGGTTGTTTAAAAATAGTGTTGTAAAAATTTGTGACGCATATCGTATCGTGGACGTAATAACGCAAACTCATGTCATATCTTAGCCTCAATAGCAAAGCTTAGTCTTCCTTAAAAAGTGACAGTTAAATGTGTTTTAAAGAAATAACTCATGAATTTTCTCACATTTGAAAGTTTAAAGGTCGATAAAATTAGTTTTCATAGACACGGCTGCTTTTGGTGGTTAATATTAGCAGAGTGTAACCCTCTGTGATATTGTTAAGGTTATGGGATTCAAGTAAATAGATTTAAGCTTTTATTGGTACCACTAAACGCATGCCTTCACATTATACTAAGCCTCCATCAGGGCGATATGGCAATAATGGCTTTGATTTAGCATCCGTATGCACTCGGGTGGGGGGGGGGGTGTTGTTACAGCACACTATGAGAAGGCTGTCGGCAGACAAGTGTGATGATAACCCCATCTGTCAGAGATTTGTTGCACACACACACACACACACACACACACACGGTGCACTACACAGGAGCCGAAAGGTTAGACCGACTCCCAGCATTCATCTAAATGTCAGTGTGTGATAGTAGTCTGAATATGAGAGGAAGAGGAAGATGAACGAACTGCTGGGAGAGAAATGGACTAAACCTTCGCTTGGTCAGTGCGGTTCAATCTTATTTAAATTCAGCTCTTCACCGGTGTTCAGTGTTCACATCGTGCTTGTTTTGATCAGATCATTTCAGCAAAAGCCAAGGTTGCAGTATGTCAGCTGTTGACTTCTGAAGTTGTGCTTATAAGTTTTCTGTTCTGATTTCTTGCCCATTTTTGTGAAAATATGATGATTGACACAAAACTTTTTTTCCTCACTCGTGGTTAGTGGCTTGGGTGAAGTCATTTATTGTTAACTGAGTTAACTATGTTTACTCTTCTTAAATCGTAAAGACCACAGAAACTTTCCAAAGGTCCCTGATCAAAATTTTATTTTTACTATATTTACCATATATTTGTATATAATATATGGTATTTACATTTACTATATTTATTTTTTATCCCTCCCTTTAACATCAACGACAGCCTGAAGTCTCTTGAGGTAGTTGTCTATGAGGTTCTTTATCTTCTCTGTTAGTAAAGAAAAAGTTTTTGTGTAATCATTGTGAAAAATTACCAAGAAATCAAATATTTTGCCCCGTTGTGTAAACTTAAACTCTGCATTTAGAGTTGGAACAAACAAAATAAATAGAAATAGATTGTACTACAACTCTTTTAGCAGCAATCAGCCATTGTATCATATATTAGACATTTAAAGTGAGCTAAAATGAAGAAATACACATTTTTCAGTGGAGAGAACCTTCAAAATAAGAATATCAGCATGTCGTGGGTGGAGAACACTCGTATTCTTTGAACTTGTGCTTTGTTTATGTTGCATTTACAATAGTCACAACAGCCTTTCCACTCTGAGCAATACTATACTGCCACAGAGAACTAAATGCAACCTGCGACACACAATACCATAAGTGTGAGTGCGCCATATGATTATTTGTTTCCTCTATGGGCCATTGAACTCAACATGGATGAACTACCACTAAAGACTCCAGTGAAGCAATATTTTTATTTTGTTTCATGATGTGTTGAGTATCTAGTAGCCGCAGTATTATCAGCAGTGTGCATATGTAGAGCGCCACAGAGGCTAGGGCTGAACAATTCATCATTTCACCATCATCTTCCCATTGCAGCAAGAGCTTGCGGTTGCAATTTCTGCTAGCTAAAGCCCTTGACTGGTAAATGCACCTAGAGCAAAGATACAAATCATGAAGATGACTTTCTATTGAGCTCAAATTGTTTTTAGATCACCATGTAAAAGGGGATTTAAGGACATCATTTAGTTAAATATATATATATATATATATATATATATATATATATATATATATATATATATATATATATATATATATATATATATATATATATATATATATATATAAGTTTATTTCCTCAACTCCATTTCAAAGAATTTGAGTGAATTGTTTTCTTTGGCACAAAGGTGGTTTGAGAAACTTCTACATTATCTGTTCCAAACTTTAATAAAGCATCTCAAAGGCTTACAAACATAAAATTGTCAAATCTGGGTTTTTATTATGTAAAGATTTATTTAAAAATAAGGTACCGTATTTTTCGCCATCTAAGACACACCGGTATTTAAGACTATTATTATTAAAATATTCCTAATTTTAAATGAGGAAGATCTAGAACCAAAATACTGTAGTAAAATATTTTATATCAACTGTGTAAAAGTTAACAGCAGTTTAAGAACAATTATATGCCAAACATGAACAGTCAGTAAAGTCAGTAAAAGTAACAAAAAAAGGCTGTAATGTTTTTATTCGAACCCCAAAAATTCCTCTTCATCACTGCTATCAGAAATGAGGAAGGACAGATCCACGCAGTCATTGTCATCACTTTCTTCCTCACTGGTGTCAAATAAGATGTTGTCTTCTGTTCCATCCAAGGCATTACTAATGCCACACTTCTTAAATAATTTTATAACAATGTCCTCCTTCACGGAGTCCTACACGCTGTGGTAGGATCGACGAGATGGGTGATGACGTCAGCGCGCACTGCCAGGGAGTGTGATGGGTTTTTCCTATATATTACTACCATCTAGTGGTCATTTAGAGAAATGTAATTTTAGAAACTTTTAAGAGCATACGTCATACTTCAGTCCCACCCCTTGAGGAGGCTCGATCGAGGTTCTTCCAATGCGGATAACACGCGTGTAGGAATTGCGTTGAGACTGCTAAATCTTTACAATAAATAGCCGCATTTGCTGTGTTCTCTCTCAAACGGTCTCCAGTGTTTATTATCAATTGAGAAGGTATATTTTTACCATAACAGGAGCTAGGCCCAAGCCGCGGCCTCTCTTATGCCTCTCCTACGGCCGTGACCGCCCTCCGCTCCGCGGCGCTCTGCATTCACCGTATAAGACACATCAACTACCCCCCCTCAGTTTTGGGGAAGAAAAAGTGTGTCTTATACGGCGAAAAATACGGTATCTAAAATGCGATATATATAGCTTTTATCGCCACAGTAGTGACTATAATGTCACCGTTTTGCCCACTGTGATTCTGTCAGCATCATCATCACTTTATGAAAAGAGCATCTGCTGTTTTGAATTTAATAGGAATGACACGACCCACCTATTCTTTAATTTTTATCTTTATTATAAAGTTTACATTTCAAAAAGGTCATTAGGTTAGATATTTTGGGTTTTGAATGAACATAAGAGTTATTACACACTATTTAATTCAAATTTCAATTTGAGAAGATGCACAATCATCTTTCAGTTTCATTTTACAGACAAAATAGTGCCGTCTAGTGGTGAGAAGAAGGATAAACCTTGGTAGTATAAGACCTGTGATATGGTTTGTGTTTTTCAAAGTTCTGGCACAAAAAAGCACAATGGCACAAAACATTATTGGAACAGTAAAGGTTTAATGGAGGTTTTCCTGGATTTTTTTTTGCAATTTTCAGATTGTTTGGGTCTTGCTATTTTGGGGGATTTCTGAACTTTATTTTGTCTCAGCAATTTAGATTTTTGTTATAACATACAAACTGACAATGGAACTGACCAAATGTAATACTCAGAACTGTACTTTTTTAGGATTGTTGTGGAATTGTTGCGTGAAGTAATGAATAATTATTATTTTTAAGCTGGGGTTGTACTTTTTAGAAAATATCAAGCGCTGCCACAAAAAACTGTTCTAAAGATAATTTGTTAGATTGTTAGAGCAAATTGAAAATTGGAAATAAATGCTCAAAAAGGTTCCTGGTCTTTAAAGTGTTATATATATATATATATGTATATGTATATATATATATGTATATTGTACAGTGCAAAAACCTGATTGCAGCAGTTCTTTTTAGATGCTTGATTTGCCTGAAGTTGAGTTTATTAATACATTGTTTTTATTTAAGCGTAGCTTTTTTTCTGTAATTTGAAATGTTCAATTTGAATGATCCCAATTAACCTTAAAGAATTTTGATGAACATTTATGTGTATCTGGGTTTTCGTTCAGTCCTAGTGAATATGTGAGATATTAAAAATCGGATCCTCCTCCACAAGCTTAGCGTGTTTACAGGGTGTTTGTGAAGCAGCCAGAGTGTGATGTTTTTTTCACAATAGCTGGTGACCTTTGTCAAATGTCAGGTCTACATAAATAATGCCAGTGTTTGAAAGATAATTACACTTTGTTCAGAGGGTTTTGCGAAACAGTCGCTGACATTCGGGGTCTGCCCATCAATGATGTGTTCTTTAAGAGGATTGCCACTGAAACTAATGGAAATTATAGAATAAATGAAGACCAGTTCTTTGAAGATCTTTTTATATTTCTTTCATGTTTTGTACAGTTCATCTTCCTTTTCTTATAGATCCTTCAAAATCACTTTCTTTTGTTTTCCCCATTACTCAGAATTAAGAAACACTGAATGAAAGAGCCAAGGGTCTATCAGGAGCCAGAAACCTTTAATGCACAAACACTGATTTACAAGTAAACAGTGGTGAGAAATACTTTGTATGTATTATCTGGCAAAACTCACCAGAGGATGTAAACGTTTGGAAGGTTTTGTTGTCATTATGATTTAAAAATGAGCACAACTGTGTTTTATGCAAATGCTTGAGGAAATGTGTGTTTATTGATTTAGTTTGAGTGCTGTTCAGTGCAGATTCGAATCAATCTGATGGATACTAAGAAGCCAATAAAGTCTGTTTAAGGAATAATAATATTTCCTTGTTCTGGACTTCAAATGGTGTTTATTTATATAATAATTATTTTTGGTGGCCATGGTTGTATTGTAACCAAGTGTTTCTCACATGGCCGGAGGAGTGGAGCCAAACCGTGACAAGTGCCCCCATGGCGCTGGCTGCAAAATGATTACCACTCGATACAAATCACACAAATGGTTTTAATGATTTTATAAAGATATCTTTACTATGAACAAACTTTGTTTATTCTCGTGTGGTTCTTAATGGTTCAATTTTCCCCTTACAAACTAGGCGGGACCATGTGATTGACAGCTAGACTGTCAACAGAGTGAGCTTACCCTTTCACAACGTAGTGAGAAAGATCATTTACGTTGGCAGTAAATGTCATATATGATTACAATATGTATTGGCATGTGGACATCTGAAAACACTATTTAAACATCAACAGCCAATATTACAAATCATGGGCAATATTCAGTTTTATCCTTCAATCTTTCCTAACATTTTAGCATATGCTAAGCTGGATTTGAAGCAATAATATTTCCATCTCCACATGGTATTATGGTATTGAAAAAATTAGACAACCCTCTCCTAAACCTTTTATACTGTTCCAACCACTTTTTGTGACAGAACTATAAAAACACAAGCCATATCACAGGTCTCCTACTTAAAAGAAGGGTTATACCTTCTTTTCACCACTAGATAGCTCTGACTTGGGATACAAGCTCTTGTAATGTTGTTTGAATCCCAAAATATACAAACTAATTACCTTTTTGAAACCCACAGATTATATTTGAAATCAAAATTAAACAATAGGTGGGCCGTGCCGTTCCTACTTTATTTAAAACAGACGCTGTGATTGACAAAAGCACCAGATAACCATAATTTAGTTTACCGAGTCATTTTTGACAGCAAAGCAGAGACTGAATGGATGTTTGACCGTTTTCTGCTTTTTAAATTATTTAATCTTTTTAATTTTTCTTAATCCCTTTCTCCAAAAGCGACGTCATTTAGAATCAACAGGTCTTCCACATTTCATTTGTTTTTATGCTGCAAGAAAACATGAGTCAAATTTAAAATGATTTAGTTGGAAATCCGCCAGATTTAGAATCCACCAGATTGGTTTTGAAGAACCCCTGAAAGCCAGACAAAGATTTAAAGCATGCAAACAGATAAGTGTCCCCATATTGTGTTATTGTGTCCCCATAAAGAACAGTGTCTTCAGTTCTGGTTAGGAGAGCACTTCTCCTATTTTGAAATCACTGACATCTCTGATCTTGTGGCAAACATGTTCTCCGTGATTAAACGCTATTGATTTAGTTTTCTGTGCTGTCGTCCTAGTGATGTGATGACACTCTGTTGTGGTTCTTTGTCTGTACAGATATCGGAGCCTGAAACACTTCAACTATGACGTCTGCCAGAGCTGCTTCTTCTCTGGGCGGACGGCTAAAGGTCACAAGCTCAACTATCCCATGGTGGAGTACTGCACTCCGGTGAGTAAAAAAAGCTCTAAGTACTCCCTTTTGTTCTGTTTCTGGCTCCAGTATTGATTAACATGCGAACAAATAATGAGCAAACCTCGCGTTTAACAAAAGGTTTTACTTTTATTCTCCCGAAGACCAGAGTCTACCTAAATAGTAAAATATACTTTTGTGTCGATCTAATCCTCCAGCTGATAAGCACAGTTTTTAAGGAACGTGTTTTTAGGAAATTAAGGTGATTCTCATCTCTGTTGTGAACTGAAACATTAACTTTATTTTCAACAATAAAAAATATACAACATCTCATCCATTACATCTTGAAGTCTTCTGCAAAGGCTTTCCACAAGGTTTAGGACTGTCTTTGTGAGGATTTTCTGCCTGAATCAGGCTACTTTTCAAGTCTTCGCTCACATTCATCTCAAAGATGTTCTACCGAGTTGTCTGGTGTTTTTGCCAGACAGGTTATTAACGTTCAATGGAACCGCTGGTGAAGCCATGCTCTTGAAAAACAACCCAAGTCCATAAGGCATCCAAAAACCATGGGCGCTATGAGCTAACATATCTGAACAAATGTGTGGTGCCATCTAAAGAGTTTTGCTCTGCCTTATTGGATCCATCCAGTGGTGCTCATGCCACATTTTCATAGTGACTTCGCACAGGAAACAGGAAAGAACAGCGCCACCAATCCTCTCTTTTCTCCACATTTTTGTCAAACAGCTCCCTGTGATCAGCCACCAACAGAATAAACCGCTCGACATCCACGATTTTTGATTTGTGATCCAGTGTTTTTTTTATTTTTTTCTCTATTGTAGTCTTCTTCTTTCCTCTTTCCCCGCGATGTGCATCTATTTTACTGCAAACACCATCTTCAGGCAGCGAGCATCATTGCGTGAATATTTCCTCGTTCCAGACGAAGACCACCCTGCTGAGAAGCCATCAGAATATTCGTGCAAACCTCAATTCGGATCGATGTGTAGAGAACTATGACTAAGGATGCACCGAATATTCGTTAACCAAATATCTTTAAGGGAATTTAAAAGAAAGCCGCGTACAGCTTTCAGTTTTGTGAGTTGAAAGTAAGGCCAAATAGTGGGGTGTGACGCAATCACGGAGCGGCTGCAGTAATTAAAGCTTTTAAATCCAAGAGTCAATGTACTTTGGGTTGAGTTTCCTCAGTTTTCGGCTGTTGTGTGTGGCTTATGTCCACCACACATTTCCTAGCAGAGATGGAGCTTTTTTTTTTTTATTTGATTTTTTTCATACCTTGCCCTGTCCTACTCAAAAACGACCACATGTGGGAGTAGATTCTTCATTTGAGTTGGACATTTTTGTTATCTCCTGGGGAGTGAACACCTGGTGGGGTGTTTCCTCTTCTGGATGGAGTCATTGATTTTATGTGGTTATTTATTATTTTTTCCACGGACCAGATTATATTAATTACCGTATTTTTCGGCTCATAAGACGCACTTTTTCTTCCCCAAAACTGAGGGGGAAAAGTTGGTGCGTCTTATGAAGCGAATGCAAACCGCCGCGAAGTCCGGTAACGGCCGTATGAGAGGTGTAAGAGCTCCGGAGCTCCGGAGCTAGGCCGAAGCCGCGGCCATATTTGTTTACCAAGCGCTGCGCGCTGACGTCATCGCCCATCTATGCCATTGCGCGGACGTAACGAAAACGGGGGGAAAAACTACATTTCCCACAATGCCTTTGGCATCCGCATCCATACTTACGTCACGAGCGAAACTACAGAGATCAGCTGACTCGCATTTGAGTGATCTCTCACGCTACAAACCTGTTTTCTCATGCTAAAATACATTTCAAGATGTGAAATGGGCACAGCTTATAGTTTGTCTGCTATGTTTTTTGAGCCTGATGATAAGATGATGATCGATCTGCATCGTCTTCAGTCTGTGAGGGTTTTATTTCCGCTAAACATTCACTTGGACAGTTTCACAATCTTGGACAGTTTGATCCTTTGGAGTTATTTGGGTTTTCATAAGCTGACAAAAATCAAAAGGATTTATATTAGATCAAAAAGCATACGCTTGTTTCCAGCCCTCGCTCTCTATCTCTCTCTCTCTCGCGGGCGTCAAAACGAATATGTATCAAAACGATCTCAATGACCGAAACTCTTCTTTAATAAACTCAAACTCAAATCATCTCTCAACGGTACATCTCACACATGTACATACGAGATAACAAACGTAAGTAACATGTTCTGCAATTAGGGAGTGTTTGATTACAGGGGGGCTCGACTAAAAAAGTTTGAGAACCACTGTATTATTACTAATGTGGGGGCAATCTTACTAGATATTATTAGTAATGTAGTGACAATGTTACTGGCTATTATTAGTAATGTAGTGACAATGTTACTAGCTATTATTAGTAATGTGGTGACAATGTTACTGGCTATTATTAGTAATGTGGTGACAATGTTACTAGCTATTAGTAGTAATGTAGTGACAATGTTACTGGCTATTATTAGTAATGTAGTGACAATGTTACTGGCTATTATTAGCAATGTAGTGACAATGTTACTGGCTATTATTAGTAATGTAGTGACAATGTTACTGGCTATTATTAGTAATGTGGTGACAATGTTACTGGCTATTATTAGTAATTTAGTGACAATGTTACTGGCTATTATTAGTAATGTAGTGACAATGTTACCGGCTATTATTAGTAATGTAGTGACAATGTTACCGGCTATTATTAGTAATGTAGCGACAATGTTACCGGCTATTATTAGTAATGTAGTGACAATGTTACCGGCTATTATTAGTAATGTAGTGACAATGTTACTGGCTATTATTAGTAATGTAGTGACAATGTTACTAGCTATTATTAGCAATGTAGTGACAATGTTACTGGCTATTATTAGCAATGTAGTGACAATGTTACTGGCTATTATTAGTAATGTAGTGACAATGTTACTGGCTATTATTAGTAATGCAGTGACAATGCTACTGGCTATTATTAGTAATGTAGTGACAATGTTACTGGCTATTATTAGTAATGTAGTGAAAATGTTACTGGCTAATATTAGTAATGTAGTGACAATGTTACTGGCTATTATTAGTAATGTAGTGACAATGTTACTGGCCATTATTAGTAATGTAGTGACAATGTTACTGGCTATTATTAGTAATGTAGTGACAATGTTACTAGCTATTATTGGCAATGTAGTGACAATGTTACTGGCTATTATTAGTAATGTAGTGACAATGTTACTGGCTATTATTAGTAATGTAGTGACAACGTTACTGGCTATTAATTAGTAATGT
>SRMA01025871.1:109355-136801 GCA_007224835.1 Danionella cerebrum | reverse complement strand
TTTTCAACAAAAGCTATTTCCATAGCGATAAAAGTCCGTTTTGTTGTTATGTCCGGTCAATAGCTTCGTGCAAACGCCATTTTTGATTGTTTCTTTAGCTTTGTGGCGTCATTACGTCACCAAATATGGAATGACTCCCCGTGCGTAAGAGGTGGTCTCTCCATGCTGCGCGTCGTGTGATTCGTCGGCGATCCCGTCAGTCTCAAAATGGTTGAGCTCATTGGCTTCCATAGAATCAGAGCTTTCCAGCGATATATAGATCTCCCGGATTGGACAGATGGTCGGGGGGTAGGGACACGTGGAAGCTCGACGTCGAAAGCGTTTGTGAATGAAAGGTTCCCAAAGCGCAGCAAGATGGCGTAAATGAGCTTCCACCCCCCTTTTACAGCGTTTCTTTAGGAGTTTTTTTTGCTGAAATCATGTCCCGTAAGCAAGAAAAGAAGACTATGAACGTAGCTGAAGCTTTGGACAAGATATTTTCCATATTTCAATTATTGTGCCAAACTGTGCCAAACTGTGCCAACATGGATTACGCCTGAACTTTGTTCAATCAAAACCTTTACAGAATATTAGTTTCTTGTAGTATGAACACCAAACTTGCTACAGATGTTCTTGACATGTAGTGGTTACAATTGATTGTGTTTATTTGCTTCGTTATAAGTAAAATAAGGAGATATTGGAGGAAACATGTGTTTTTTTTTTAGGCGGAGTTCATTTTTTGGCCATTCCAACATCAATTACTCTTACCCAGTGTTCTTGACTGTCAAATTAACTCATCCACACCACTCCCCAAGAACCTATCTTCATTTTGATACCAAGATTTGCAGTTTAGACCTTGTAAAAGCTGAGAAATGCCTTAACCCCCATAGACCCACATATAGAAAAAACCTATAAAAAATTTTTTTGGCCTTTGAAACATTGTTGTAGGAGGTCATTGATTCATAAATTTGTGTGTTTTAAGGTTTTTTAGTTTTTTGAGACTTTTTATAGAAACGTTGCCATATGGCAACGTTGGGCCTTAGGGGTAGCATAATTTCACTGATTTTAAAGCTCTTTTTTTAAGTATGTATTGCTAATCTATCTTATTTCTAGTCTGTACAAATACATACCAATATCATGACAATAAAAAACTAAATACATATATTTTTATATAGTTTATTAAATAACGTTTATAAACATTCTATATAAAAAAAATAAAACAGCGTTACACAAAGTTCCATCCTAAAAAAACTTATGTGTTTTGTTTTTTAAACTATTGAGTTTTGTACAATCAATGCCTAGTGATGGTAATCCCAAAAGCAGTTCTTGTTTTCTGACCGGCAAAAGTGCACGTCGCACTTGATGCAAAGTAAAGAAGTGTAGCCAGTGGTTCAGGATTTCACCTGAAATCCTCAAACCATGGTCGAAGTTTCCACACTTTATCATTTTTTTCTCTTCTGATACCAACAAATTGTTCTCAAAATGTAAAGATGCCAGTAGAGATTGGAATCTGTTACAGGACATAATATCTGCAACAGGGGCATATCTGGTGTCCGTCTCCCAATACACTCTGGCTCCGGGCATTTTGTACTATGCCCATTTTGAGGTACATACCAATCAGTTGGTCTATTTCTGTTGTGCAGGTGTTTATGGATACTCCTTTTTTTGAAAATTGTACTTGTTTGTTTTTTTGTGGCAATGATTGGATCATCTTTTCCGACACAAACCTCCGGAAGTACTCAAGGGGTGTATTTGGGCAGATGACATCAGAACTAATTGACTGTCCTGAAAAGGCAGTGTTGGGGGTGTAGAATTCTTTTTTTTTTGGCAGTGATATCTGTTGCGGGGCACAGTCTGGGGGCAAAGTGGCAGATGTTTATTGGGGAATCAATGTTTATTGGGGAATCAATGTTTATTGGGGAATCAATGTTTATTGGGGAATTTTGGGGGGAATCAAAACCCTCCTCCTCAGTCTCATCTTCAGTGTCCATCTCAAAATCACTTTCCCCGTTTTGCATGGCCTCAATGACGTCACAGATTACATTGATAGTCTACATTTTAAAAAAACCTATTTATTCAAACAATACCGTCTGGAAGGCCTATTGGCCTACGGATGACTCTCTAATTGCCCATCACCTATAGCCTATTGCTGACTACTGATTGCCTATGCCCCTTATTTTACATGACTAAGCACCACATCCCTCAAGATATTATCACACTGCCCTCAGTCAGGAATAACATACAGAAAAAAGGAATCCAAACAGGATTAGGAAAACAGAAATACATTAGCTATAGAAATTCTATAAGCTACAGAAACTTGGAGCTTACTTGAAATAAACCAGTAATATAATTAAAAAATGTGTAAATAAAACGTTTGATTACAAATAGTTGACACAGAATGTGTAACACACTTTTAAATGATAAAAAAGTGATGTCTGTGCAAGTTTTTGATGTATAGAAGAGGAATATCAATTGACTGAATGGGGATGGTACATAGAGGAATTCTGCTACCACTAAGGCCCAATGTTGCCATATGGCAACATTGATAAAAGTAGCTAGAAATAAGAGATAATGTATAAACTGAGAACTACAATGATATCAAGGCAATATTTACATCTTACTTTACATAGAAAAAAATACTGGAGGTGTTTTACTTACATGCATCTTGTTTTATTTCACATCGGAGGAACAGGGTGAAGTTGCTATGTAAAAATCACAAAGTGACTAACTTTGTGGTCCGTTAAAAGAGCCTATTTGAATATTCTTCCAGTCAAGGACATTAGCAGGCTAAACAATAGGGGTGTAACGGTTCACGGTATGTATTGAACTGTTTCGGTACGGCCTGTTCGGTTCGGGACACTTGCGTACCGTTTCGGTATTCGGTATTTGTATTAAATAATATAAATGTATTATTAGCGCGATATTAAGCGCAGCGGAACCATTTTCCTAGGCGAGTTTCCGCACGGACGCTATTGAGTGACGTGCAGCTCTACTGTGCGACACTCAATAGCGTCCGTGCGGAAACTCGCCTTTGGCTTCTCTATTAAAATACATAACGGAGATAGACGAGTGGATAAATTTAAAGTTGTATGCCGCCATTGTTCCACGGAGATCGGGTTTGTGGCAGGCAACACATTTAACATTTTTTACTGCTGGAGATATTGTCACTGCAACCAGATCTGTGCTCTCTTCAGAAAATGTGGATAGGTTAATCTTTTTAGCCTAAAACTTGAATAGTTAGTTTTGTTTATATATAAGCTGAAGCTGTTGCTAGTGTTAAAAGTTTTCAGGTCCTAACTAGTTGCAGTATTTCATTTTTTATAAAAAAAACGTGTTTTTCTTTATAAAGAGTGCAATTTATTTAAAATATCACCCAACTGTGTCACTTTTATTTATTTTATGCAAGAATTGTGTATTGGCAGCTTTTCATAAAGATTATGTAAGTTTTTATTTTTTTGTACCGAACCGAATTAACCGAACCGAACTCTCCAAGACACTGTACCGAACCGAATACGATTTTAGCGTACCGTTACACCCCTACTAAACAATAAGACTCATTCTTTATGTAAATGTGGTTTGTTGAAGGATAGAGAGATTTTTTAGGTGTGTTTTCCCTAAGTTGTAAAAAATGTTGCCATATGGCAACACTGGGCCTTTGGGGGTTGAAAAGTAAAAGTATAGGATTTTTGGAAAATAGGCCTCAGGGCTTAAGAGGTTAAAGTATCCCCCTCCTCAGAAAGCTTCCAGAGCTGCTGTGAATCTCCACTCTGGCTCCCTTTCCTATTCAATCGATTCCTCTCAGTCGACCGGCGTAATAGACGAGGTCAGGTTCAGAGTAACCTCTTCAGATGGTTCAAATACCTTGGGACGGTCTTGTACAGAAGTTGAGAGAGCTCACTTCATACTTGCTCCTCAGACTTCCTACTCCACTCATTCTTTCCTCTAGGCATTAAATAAACAGTCGTGTGGAGAGGGAAAATACTTGCGCTCTGCTGAGTTCAGGTGATGGTATCTTCTGTCACGGACAGGCAAGGAATGAACTGGAAATGCAAGAGCGGAGGTTAATAGGTTTAGTTTAAACAAAAAACCCACAAGGGGAAAACCTGTAAAACACTCTGGAACACTAGTACTGGAAAAGAAAACTTTTTAATTCAAATTAATGCTGCTGTTAATCATTTGAAGGACCAAATTTTAGTATTTTGGAACTATTCTCTGAAAAATATTTCACTGTAGAGGATGCTTAAAATGTAAAATTAATTTTATTATTTTATGTTTTATTTTTATTTTTTACCTATGACCTAAAGGCATGAAATCACCAGCACACCGTTTCAACTAAAGAAGCTGTCTGGTAAAAGCTGGGAGTGCGCAGAGAAGCTGCTTATTCCTAATGCAGGACGCTCGAGGCAGATCTGTAAAAGTGTGACCATTTCATGAAATATAAAGATAGATCCCCCTTATCTTCATGCTATGCTGGTGAAGGCTCTTTTGCTTTTCCATCAGGTCAGTTTCATGGATTTATGTCTCTGCTAAATGACAAAGAGCTGCCAACAAGCTATTTCTGCATAAATCCGCATGAGTGGAGCCGTACGCTGGCCTGCGCCTCGTAGGCTTCCTGTCGTTCCACATTAACATGACATTCAGGCATGGAAACGCTGTGTGATATCAGGCTTCTTTTTGCCATGTTTGATTTTCAGCTTGCATTGTGCAACAGCGAGAGAAGCCCCATCGCCACGGTTTGCATTGAACAAAGAGCAATGATATTGCGGCTAAAATATAACCCAGAGGCGAAATGAAACTGTGATACTCTGAATCACCGGGGTCCAGAACTTTGAGTCCAGTGCGGCTTCATTCTGAACTGAAGTGAGAAAGAAAATAGCTCAGATACAAGGCAGCTTTCATCCTACACAGATCTGTGTCATTGAGTTTGTTTTTTGGGCTTTGATGTATAAAATAAAATTATAAATATCAAATAAATTATAAAATAAAACAAAACCACATTCAATCTCTGGAATAACAGGCTTATTCTGGAAATGGGCTGAGATTTTCAGTCGGAAAACTTTAAAACTACTCCCCAGTTATTCACCTATTGGTTACTGATTTATATATTTATTCTCCTAACGCAGAAACTTCCATTTTTCTTTTGATATTTGGCTCCAGTTTATCAGGAAGTGATGATTTTGTTCTCTTTGCGTGAAAACGCGAATATTTGGCTGGATTTGCAAATATTTGATATGATATTCCAGTTTTGTGCATGAGTTTGGATGGAAACATGTCTATTAGGAATATAATCTCACTTTTGGAATCATCCTCTAATGGTAACTCTATGAACTGCACATGTTTTAGCAGATGGTTTCCACTTGTTGATTATGACCTCAGACTTTAAGCAGCTACTGACGGATGTGCTCCGGCGCTCAGAAATGACGTGCAACAGATGTTATAGCGACACAGGAAAATGTTATTCATCAACTGAAGTTTTACAAGTTTACATGTTATTATTATTTCTAGGAGTTCAGCAACATTGCAAAACAAAATAACACATAAAAAAATAGTTAAAATCTTAAACAAGAAGTATTTTTGCCAAGAAATACCTTTAAAGGAATATGATTGTCATTTAAAACCTTAATAATAATAATAATAAAACTTTTTTTTTTTTTATTTAAGATCGCAAATTGAATGAACACAGATGGACCACAGGTCCTCAGAAGTTTCTTCATTTCTCATGGTTAGAACTTTTAGATGCCATTAGAAAGAAATAATCTCTCTGTCTCTGTCTGCTGACCCTTTTTCTTGTCCTTGAGCCTTTGTCTATTCATCATCCGCTAAAGGACTCAAACTTTGCTAATCCTTCGGTGTGCTGTAGCAAATTCTCCTCTGTCATCTTTTAACACACTAACGTCTCTCAGTGATTGGCAGACTATTGGTCTCCGATAAAAGAGAGATGGCCATTTCATAACCGTCGAGGTTCCCTGTGGCTCTTCAACCATTTCGATGGTTTCTCAAAAGCAAAGCATGAGTTTCATCCTTTGAGTTTTTAATGCGAGGTCTGAATTAAGAAGATTGTGAAATTGGCAATTTTGTAACATTTTTTAATACATGGACTTTTAATCATAATATACACAATAAAGAGAGATTACACGGCCAAACATTTCAAACTAAAGTACAGACTTTTTTAGATCTATGAGTCTAGAAAGAGACTTTAAAGGGATTTTAAAATCTATCCGGAACATAGTCTACAAATGGAGGGATTTTAAAACAACTGGCAACATTTCCAGGTCTGGTCATCCCAGCAATTACAAATGATCACAACTGTCAGAGTTCCCCTTCAAGTTTACCTTTTCTGCTTTGAAATCCCAGTGGACTGTCAGGGAATCATGGGTTAAATGTGGAATGGTACCATCATAGGATTTTCCATGCTGCATTGATCTATCAGCACATCAGCCGTTTTGTGACACTCTGCTGATTGTTTTAATCAAACCTTTCTTAAGGTTTGTGTTCTTGCAGACACATTGATGTGTGTGGGTGATTTTCTTGCCGAAATGGATTTCTGTCGGCCTTGATGCGGCAAGTGCTTCTAAATCTATATATGCCATCAGGGAATCACAAATCTGCAGTGAGAGATTCACAAAAATCCAGTACCAGATGCTCGAATGCCACAGAGATCTAGACAAACAGAGGGCGCGATCCACAAATAAATCCTGATAAACTTGTATTAGTGACAAAAAAACAACATAATTGTGTTGTTTTGATGTTGGAGGTCATCAGTTTGTGCAAACCAACCCTAGGTGAGGGGGGTACAGATTTACCATTGACTTATAATTTCCATTTGTAATAATTAGGAAAAGGCAATGAATATATCTTCAAGATGAAACATCAGAGAGAAATGGGAATCTGTTTGTTTATCATAGTAACAACTTAAATTCTTAAGACATCATTGATAGCCCCCCTAAGAACCAAACTGTTCACCCTAGCAACCAAACTGTTCACCCTAGCAACCACATTGTCTGAACTCTATCTTTAACTCTATCATTATATTATGTCACTGTTACCTACGTAGCAACCAGACTGTTTATCCTAGCAACCAATTTGGCAGAGCTCAGATTTGGAAAATCACAAAGACGTGGGGGTTGTTTTGTATCATGAATGGTGACATAATATGCATTGGTACAGTTTTGGAAAAACCATAGAGTCATCGGGGTTGGTATATGGCACTCACGGGACATTTTTTAAAATACTTTAAATGGCACTTTAACAAGCCAAGATAAAAGTTTATGTACAGACTCAAGCCAACGAGCTCAGAGTTCATAGTGAGAATTCACCCCATACAAGTCAAGTCAAATGTATTTATATAACGCTTTGTGCAAATGCTTCACTGAAAGGTTAATGTAGATTCTAATGTGATTATATTGAGGGTCTTGAGAAAAGTTCTAGATTTAGTTACTATAGTTAAATACCTAATTTAGACAACAAATTATGTGATTAATTTATGTATAAATGTAAAGAGAAAAATGGTTAATGGGAATATAAAGAAGCACATTAATGTGGGGTTTGTGAGGAAAAACCTGTACTCATCATTACATGCATGTGGGAGATACATGAAACCCCACCCAGAGAGAGTCCAGGGCAGTCACTTTACGAAGGAAGTCAAGCTAAGCAGACCCAGGGCTACCCCTCTATGTGGCCTCTTGAAATTATGTCTTTTGTAGATCCCTCGATGAGGAGGTCGCAAGACACTACCAGGACTAAATCAACAGAGAAGCAGTTAGAAAGTAGAGGCAAAGTAGAGTTAGAGTAGAGTGTTTTTCTAGTAGAACAATCTTGAGTAGATGTAGATGTGGGAGTAGTGGTTAATTGTTCAGTGGTCCAGTTTGTATGTATGAAAAAGCACTCAATTATATTATCAGCTGTCAAATGAGGAGTACCACAAGGTTCAGTCCACGGCCCACTGTTGTTTATCATCTACATAATATGTAGATGTATTCAGAAAACAAAGTGCTATGCGGATTAGCATCCAAGCCCTTTAGTTAGCTCCCTTTATCTTCTGTAAATGTAAATGCATGCCTGGCTGAGCTCAAGGCCTGGTTTGCTTGAAACTTTCTCCAACTAAACAGTATCAAAGCGGAAGTCACTTTGATCGGGTCAACAACTCAATTACTAAACTAACTTCCACTATCAGTTCTGATCAACTCAACACCTTTTCCTGTTTTGAATTGAATACAGAGTCTTTGAGTCTGTCTGGACTATAAGCTTTGTTTTTGAGGCACAATTGTTTGGTCTGCTGTCCTCCAGCTCCGCAACATCTCCGTAACACCATCCATCCCTCTCTGTGGAATCTGCATCACTTCTAGTTAAAACACAAGCTTGATTTTTTTTAACCGACTCTACTCCAGTCTCCCTCATAAACCAGTGCAAAGGCTCCAACTTGTCCAAAAGGCTTCAGCTAGAAGGCTATCACCCCAGTTCTCTAGGAACTACACTGACTTTGATACAAAGCCCTACAAACTAGATACAAAGCCCTTGATAGCCTTACCCCTCCATACCGTGAACTCATAAAGATTAAGTCAACACCACAGACTCTCTGCTCCTCGTTTGCACTTTTGCTGGAGCCCCTTTGCCCTCTCACAATGGCTGCATTAAGCAAAGTATGGCCCCATACTTTGGAATAAGCTTCCAGACTGGGTTAGAAATAGTTCTTCTCTGACAACTTTTAAAACCCCATCTCTGTAAACATACCTTTTTTCCTCGATACATCACTGTATGCATTATTTCTCTGTTGTCATACCCAATACCCATGTGTCCATCCAAAGATATAAATTAAATATATGTGCAAGATGACAATATTGCGTAAAATATTTGCGAATAAAGCACAGTTTCCATCAAGCAAATGGAAAGGAACAAAATCGTCCCTTCCTTGTAAACACTCACCAAATATCTGAAGAATGTCGTTATGATTAGTCCTTTTTTGGTATATAACAACACGTAGGCGAAACGCAATATGCTTTGTCATGTCATCTTGCTTTTGTAGGCAGGAGAATGCTCTTGGGAACGCAGTTCTGAGAGGTGATGATCCCGAACCCATTTGATGGCAGACTTTAGGAATTTTATGTTTTGCAATAAAATCGGTCCTTGGTTCTCCATTAATGCCGCACGAGTTCAGACAGAAAAAACACATTGTAATTACATTACATTGGAATTTATTCTGTAAACGTATTTCCATCGAAGTGTATGGACATTTTTCTTAGCAGATAAAAAGTTTATCCTACTCAGTTGTTGTTGGAAAAATACCCCTTTATTTTTATTGGCAGGTACAAACTCGATCTCAGGCGGAACTATTTATTGACAACAGGTTAACATAAAGGAAATATCAGTATACTGAATGGCACAATGAGACAACACAAGTATTCTTATTCCTCTCTCAGTTCCACACCCTTCTGGAAGGCTGCACTCTTTTTAAGGGGTAGGGTCTCCGTCCAGCCCTTGATCCTGGTCAACCAATGAGAGGAGCTTCCATTGAGGAGTAAGAATTCTAGAAGCATGTATTCAACAATCACATGAGAGGCCTGCAGGAGAAAGCACAGCAACTGTCTGCTCCGAAGCTGTTCCAACCAGCTCCCCCGGCCACTGGCAATACCCAGAATTCAGAGCTTCACACAAAACGGTCCTAGTCATTCATTGTCATCTATAATATGAGAATCACTCGTGTGATTCTATTCTGTGGCCTCTCAGTGGTAAAGGATACAGTGTGTATGGTCGCCCTAAGTGAAAAAACAGGCTAGAATTACACACACTAGTATTGTTTGGACAAGTCCTGTTGAAATATAGCAATAGACAAAGAATACATGCAGTAAAACTTATGTTTAATTATGATTCTTATAGCTACATGAGTGTGATGGTCTTATAAATATTGAGCATCCTCCACAGAGTAAATATAGTTTAATGTAGTGCTATAGGTATAGTTAATTAATGATTATACCTTGACAAAAATTAATCCTTCATTGTGCACATTGTTTAATATGCGCATTTTTTAATTTATGCAAATCTTGGCATTTCCATCCAGGGTTTTTTATATGCTATTCCAAAATGGCCGATAAAACTAACTTAAATCAACTATATTTCTTATTGTTATTATTTTTCGTCGTCGTCGTCTTCATTAATAACGTTAATGGGGTTGAGCTCTATTCTTCAACAAACCGCCCTGCAGCAATAATTGACTAAGTGACAATTGCCCACTGACTGTTGAACCCTCCTCTGCCAATTACAATAATCCTTATAAAATCCCCAAAACATCTGTAAGATGTTTAATATTGCATCTGTAATAATGCTATTTACTATTTTTTTTTTTTACCAAAGAAGCTCCCTTTTTGGTTATTAATATTATATACCTTGATCTCTTTCTGCTGAAGACTGAAACCTGAACCATTTCCTTTGTTTTCATCTAAAAGGTCATTTTCCTCTTCAGGTCATTTTGCCATTTTCTGTTTTGAAAGGAAATGCAGACAAAATGAAGTTGCTGCGTTCGCCTGTTTCTTATAGGTCACACAATTGGTTGGTGTCTCCTGTTATTTTGCAGGACATACATGAATGTGTTAAATGGCAAAAACTATGCATAAATTAGAGTCTACCTGTACTAAGGGTGGGCGATATCTCGATATTTAAAATATATCGAGATATTTTTTAAACTCGATATGAATTCTGGCATATCGTACATATCGATATAATGTCTATATTTAATTTTCGCCAATTTGCTTGTTTGCCTTCTCTGTGCTGCGCTCGTCCGCGCCTCCTTGCTTTTGTTTCCCCTCCCCTTGCCTGTCGTCTCAATCAACATGGCGGCGCCCGCAACCAGCCCGGAGGCTACAGAACTTGTTGCAAAAAAAGAACAGCTGGCTCCATTATATGGAAATACTTTGGTTTTAAGTCGTCAGACGAACAACAGACAGATGTCTACTGCCGTGAATGCCGTGAAAGTTGCTGCCAACCAAAGCTCAACTAATCTCCACAATTCTATAACGCGGAGTGTAGAATATGAAAGACAGAGCGCAAGGTGGTGTAGCATCACAGAGTCCGTGGCATTTCACATAGCGGTGGACATGGCACCCATATCCGTCGTTGAACAACGTGGCTTTAAACGTATGCTAAAAACACTTGATCCCAGTCAGATACAGTTTACCGAGTCGGCATTACTTTTCGAGACAGGAACTCCCGCGACTGTACACTACAGAGAGAGCGCGGCTTGCTGCTGAATTGGAAAAGGTTACTTACAACAGAGGTCCTGCAAAGATGAGCTTGAGTTGTTTTATTTTTGAATGAAAAGAAGGCAATGTGTATTATTTTACAGTTAAATTATTATTTATGTTATCAGGGATTTTGTTTATATCCTAAATGTTTTATGCACTGCCTGTTTTTTAGTTGTTTTATTTTTGTAAAAGGCAATATGTATTTCATAATATGTATACAAGGATTTCTGAAAGAAAATTTGCAGAAGCACCTCTGAGCTTCAATAAAAAACGACTTTGACATTTGTATTATTTTATTTTTTTGCAGTAGGGTTTTTTTTGGGGGTGGGGGGGGGTGGTTATAAATCCTGTAAAGATATCGAGATATATATCGTATATCGAGATATAGCAAAATATATCGAGATATATTTTTTGCTTCATATCGCCCAGCCCTAACCTGTACCTATAGTTGCAGACGGTGACTTTTTCACTCCTGTGTTTTCTGTAAAGTTAGTTTTTTTGCTCACAAATGTGTCATTATCAAAGTATTGTTTTACACGGCTAAGTAAAGTATTGCACAGCTGTGAGCACAGATCCTTCTCAGACACGAGGTAGTGTTTATAAGGATTCTACCTGTTATATTAAGTGATAAATCTATTAATTGCCTGTTATATAAAATTGACCTTGATGCTTTTCCCGGGAGTAATCATTGCTTGTTTGCTCTCACATTGGTTTGGAGCGGTACAAGAATCCACAGTAGTCCACAGACTGAAATTAATTGTGAATGCTGCACCTTATTTCAGTACACAATATCTGCAGCTGTTTGATTGTGCTCCCACTGTTGACAATGATCACTAGAGACAGCTATCAAAAAGGTTGAGATGCATCTGAGCTCCCTCTGCATGACAGACACTTGATTATGGTGCGATTATCACATGAACACCTGAGGAAACAAGTTTACACATTTACAAACATCCTCTACTTCTACCGTACTCTCTGAAGCACAAACGCTTTTAGTGAGCGGTGTTTTATCCACTCCATTTTTCTCCTAACTACACCCCTTTTTTCAAAAAGCACCCTGCTTAGGTTTGAGTAGACATGTTGGTTTTTGGTTTGGGTTTAAAATGGAATTTAAGCGTTTATGGGAAGAGTGAGCTGTGTTTTTTTTTTTTTGGTTTTACTAAATGTGCATTCATGTTTAAATGATAGTGTCTCGCTTCTTTTATAATGTTTCTATGAATCCGAAATACTGGATTCTCATCCTCCACTCCTATGTGCTGCCCCCTGCTGTACTGGATGATGCGTACAGCAAAAAAACCCTCTCCATGTCTGTATTGTGTGGATCTGACCTCTGTGTGGTTTGACTTCTGACCCTAAAAATCCTCTCCTCCCCCTTCTCTCCCACCTGCAGCCCGGTCACTCTCATCAGCATGTGTCCGGAGCACTATGAGTGAGTACTTTCATCAGTCAGACTCCTTCCTCATCACAGCATGTGCTCCCAGTAGTTCAATGCACGTTCTCAATGACCGACCCACTTGCACGGCCCCCACCCTCTTAACTTTTTACAGTTTCTAACATTTTTTCTTCAGTTTGTTCCTCGGTAACTCACAGCCTGACTCATGTATCGATGTTAGAATGTGTTTTGTTCATTTTTGTGCTGTGTTTCCAGGCTTTCTCCATCACCGGAGCTCCCTCATGACGACACACACACAAGGATTGGTGAATACGCCAATAGGTAATGCTGATGTCACCTTGTCATCTTACTCTAACCTAACTAGATACTACAATAATAAAATATTAATATTCCATACAGTCTACTTTGTTGGAAAACGTACTCATTTAATGGCTTAAAGTAACGCATTACTTAGTTATTAATTAATGTAATTAGAAACGCTGTAATTAAGTAATTTACAAAAGGGTAATTGGATTATAGTTACAGTCGAAGTAACTACGCGTTGCAGAGTTGCACATTTTTATAATTCGACATTATCAAACAGCTTTGTAAAAGTCAGTCTGGCTGGAGTAGGTGCTTGGCTTTAAGTATCACGCGGGGGAGGGGGAGCGCATTTCTGGAGCTAATGTCCAATCAATGAACTGCTCCTTGTGTAAATATCCAATCAGTGAGCGATAAAGTTAGATGAGGGCGGGGCTTCTCGTGTTTTACTCTAGTGTGGTCAGCGCAGAGATCCCTACACTTAATGCAGCTTTTAAACCTGCTGTTTGGGGACACGACTACGAATATGACAAAGATGCGAGAAGAACGGTAAACAAATGTGAACAACACGCAGCAATTCTGATGTGAGCGAGGCACATCAGCGAGAGAGAGAGAGAGAGAGAGAGAGAGTCCTGCAGTAGCTTTTCTTCATATTGTGTATTTGATTGTTTATTTAAAGCATCCCATTTTAAAGATGTTTGTTTACACTTTAGTTTTTTTTTTTCATCTCTTCGTGGCAATTATTTAAAAATTACTAATTTGCTAAGCTAGCAGAACCGAACAGAAAACAGCTCTTTTCACAAAAGCATTTGTCATCAGTTCAGGAAGTCAGCCAAAGAAAGCTCCCAGTACCAATAGTTCCATTTCCAGAATCAATGAAAATCACATTAATGATTGGCAAAACGGAAAACAATTTCGATTAACAATTTATTTTTATTTTTATATTTCGGTTTGCATTTCAGAACCACAGACCCAGGAGCTGTTAATGCACTGCCTCTCCTTTCACACTACTTTATGATGCTTTGGAACAAACAAGCCCTTTTACAGAAAAACTACAATAAAATTCCATGATTAGATTAAATTCCCATTCACCCTCGTGATCTTCATTTTAAACTGGCAGACATGAACTGCTTTCAGATCAGAGATATGAAAACTGAGATGTGAGCACTATGAATGAATGCATGCCCCTTCAGACCTCTGGCTCTCTGCCCAAACCAATTTCATCTGGTTTAATGCAGAAAAGAAAAGGAGCGAATCAATTCATTCACACCTGCCCGACACATGCACAAATGCTTTGATGCTGACCTGTTCTTTTTAAAGACTCCAAAATGGATTTTCACCATGAGCCAGATTCTCTCAGTGTCGCCTTCTCACAGCGCAGCAGTTATTATGGGATTGTGAATATAGACTCTGACTGAATCCTCAATCCCATTATAGGAACTCTCAGAGACTCTATTATCCCTCACGACAGGCCTTCGGAGCTGATATTGAGTGTGTGTGTGTGTGTGTGTGTGTCCGAACGTAAAGCTCTTAGACCAGAAGCATCTCGGACAATGTTGGCCTTTGATTAAGATGCAGTTTGACTTTACATTTTTATCGTTTTCTCTCCCATCGTTCTGGAGGAAACCTGCTCACTTATGATAAAGATGTCTATAGTGTATTTCTGTGTAATAAACTCTCATCAATGTTTGTTTGTTCAGATTGGCTCAGATGGAGCGCTCCAACGGCTCTTTGCCAACCGACAGCAGCTCCGTCACCGGAAGCATGTGAGTGTCTAAACTTTTGTGTTTCACCTAAATTTAATGGAATGAGACTTTATTGGTGGACTTAAAGTCATGGGACTATGAAATTTGCTTTTCTGAGAATCCCTTGAACAGCAGCAGGTAAAAGGGTTTAAGAATCTGATAAAAAGAGGGGAAAGAAAGATGTAAATATACTTACAGCACTCCATAAAATCCTCCTGAAGGGAGGTTAGTCTTGCTTTGGTTAAATTTGAATTTGGTTCATTATGAATAATTTATTTAGTAGACGCAACTACTACAGAAAGGGGGAGCAAATACATAGGTTTTTCATAGAAGAGCTAGTACCAGGATCAATGAAGTCCTTGGAGAAAAGGTTCTCAAAGAAGTGTTTTAAATAGTTTTTTTTTTTAACAGAACTGTGCTTCACCTTTACTTAGTACTGAAGAAAAACATTATGTAGAAAAAAGGCACACAAACAAATTCATACTGTTGAACCACAATAAACTAACCGTGAAATAACAAAAAGAAAACGAAGAAAACAGAGGAAAGTAATGAACAGAAGGCACAGAAATTAAGAGACAACTTAAAGGGGCCATATTAGGCACTTTTTTTAAGCATTTATGATTTCAGCCCTCTATACAAGCAGCACTGCATTGTTTAACCATTAAAAAAACTTTTTTTGCCTGTTCAAATCATGCTTTCGTCTTGCTCCCTTTGGGACTTAGTTAAGAAATCACGGGTAATGAAGTCAAAGTCAAATAGAACGACATGAAGTTGTTCAAATGAGCTTTAAGAGTTTTCTGTGTGTCACCTGGGCTGGAAAGGGACATAAATAAAGTCCAAAGTTCATCGAAGAGCTCTGTGTAAGTCTCAGCACTTCACAAACTAATGAATCCACCATAAACGTGTAGAAATAACAACACGCTTCATGCAGTTCACTACCTGTGTATGCTAAAACGCTCTTGTGCTGTTTGTGTGAGATATTGTTCAAAGCTGCACTAGCCATTCTGATTGGTCAGTGGGCGGACCAAGTCCGAAATTCTAGAGACTTTCATAGCATTCTGTAAATTTTGGCCCAAACTTCCAGTCTGCTGACCAATACCAGCTCAATACCTGCCGACAATGACCGGTACTGGCCCCTTAACCAATTGCTACTCGGCTGCACAAGAAATAATGAATTTTTTCCATGTAATTTATTATTTGTGTCAATGGCTCGCTGTGCCCTAAAAAGTTTATCCGCACAATTTAATATATGATTATTTAATGTGTTTAGGAATCGTCTGGGTTTAAAATTAAGTTATAAAATGCTTCTTAAAAAAAAATCCAAACTCCTTTTTGTGTCAAACCTTTGTTCTCTTTATGTTTATTATCAATGATGCGGCTCACCCTGCCTCTCTGGTTTGAGGTAGAGATTTAATGGAAACGGAAATTATTATTTAAATATAAATAGATCAATTGTTACAAGAGCTTAACATGGTTAAAAAAATGTAAAAAAAGACTGTTGTAAAAACTGTGAGCTTGAATTATTTTTTTCTATATTGTTGCAATGTTATAGTCAAGATAACCATTTAAAAAAATGGTTAAAATGTGTTTCTGTTGGCCAGCAGAGGGCAGTGGATTTCCTTATGAATACAATGTTTCCATTGTGTCCTCAACACTTCAGTTGATGGAGGATATGAGCACAGCTCTTTAGGCCCAAGGACACCACACAGGCCTTTGAAGGTTTAATTGACTAGTTAATGCTGATTAATAATATTTATAAGCATGACGATGGAGTTCATTTTAATTAACTTTTTTTGTTGACAATGTTAAATTGTGACTAAATTAAATGCTAAAATGGCAAAAATCAAGGTTCAAAAACAAACTAATGCCTTTTCTTAGAATTGTACACTGAATTTTGTTTTATATCAAAAGATTAGGCATTTTTACAATTTAATACTCTATTGTTGACATGTAGAACATTTAACAGGGCAGGTTGATTCTTGGACTGGAACCAGTTGTTGGAGCAGGCTTTCAATAGCATGAGATCAGTTATTTGGTAGTAAATATTTCTATATGGTTTCTTAAGGGTTTATAGCAGTTATTTGGCAGTTGAACTGATTGTCTTCTGTTAGCAATGACCCGTCATGATTTCAAGTCAGAAATATATCCTTCAGCTCTATGTACTGATGGGCAGGGAGAGGGATGAAGGGAGAGAGTGTAATGGGAAAATGCCTGGATGAAATTGGTTTCCTTTCAAACTATTGAAGTGAGTGAGAAAGGAAGCACATGGGATGAATTTCACAGGTTCTCAAACAAAAGACCTAAATAAGACAAGATTTAAGGATTTGAAACTGAAATGTGAGTCTTTTTCTTAGTTTAACTCCTCTGCTGTCCTTTGAATGAAACAAGTTGAATTTGTACATTTACTTCTTTCTGATTGGTTGCTTCTCCTGTAATAAGGTGAATGATTTGTTTTAACCATGGATTGTGTAATTGATGAATCACAATTCAGGTTATTTAGAGTTTATTTTTGAGTTGAAATGCAATATTATGTAGTGTTTAATAAAATATATGTACAACACAAATTGTAACAAACCTATTAGGAATGTTCAGGTAAGTACTCTTCTCTCTCCTGAATCTTTCCCTCTCACCTACATATCTCATCCACTCACCCTTTCCTTTCAACACCCTCCTGTCCTGATGTAATTAATTAATGTAAACTGGTCCAAAAAAGAAAAGCAATATTAGACGTAACTCTTTCAAATTACTGTACAGAGAGCTCAGAAAAGAGTATTAACATCAGCCACAGTTTTTTTCTGGTACCACTACTTTATAACCTATAGTAATGTCATATTTGAGTTAGAAGGTTATCGGTTCAAGGCTCACCGGTTGCCTTCCTGGTAGGTGTTTGCATGTTCTCCCTGTGCTTGTGTGGGTTTCCTCCGGGCACTCCGGTTTCCCCCACAATCCCAAAAACATACGGTTAGGTTAATTGACTAATCTAAATTCCCCTTAGGGTGTTAATGTGTGAGTGAATGTTGCCCTGCGATGGACTGGCGACCTGTCCAGGGTGTACCCCTGCCTCTCGCCCACTGTGTGCTGGAGATAGGCACTGGCAGACCCCCGTGACCCCGAAATGGAAGAAGCGGGTTTTCGAAAATGAATGAATATTTCAGCTTGAAATGTCACTGTGTCATTGCTGTAAGATGTATAACTGCTTTTGCAGTATTTACAGATTCTCGTAGGAATAGAATTGTTGTGGTAAATTTTAGTGTTACACCATATATGTATTGACAAGCTTTCATGTGTACGTGCAACACTTCAGACCACTAATTTTGCATTATTAGACTGTCAAAAATATGGATTTTGTGCTTAGGAAATCCTCCATAGATTTTCCATTGAGGGATGTAATGCTTTGTTATTTGACTAGAAGCCAGTGTAGAGGCCTAAGGACAGGTGTAATACGCTCATATTTTTAAGCTCTTATCCAGACTATATCATCCAACTGAAGCTGAGTATTTAGGGAAAAAAAATTACAATTTCGTTTAAAGGAGACCTCAGATGAACACAAGTGTCCTATGGTTATTAAAATCATATCATTTTAAAACTGCGCCATCAGAATCAGTGAAATCACACACATAGATATGTACTGTGATCCAGCCTCAGCTCCAGAACAAGTGAGCGTATGTATTTTGACAGAAGAAAGAGACTTTGAGAACAGCCCATGAGTCCATTGTTGCAGATGTATTAGATTGGGACATCTCATGTGCCACTGTCCTTTTCTTCAAACTCCACCAGGAGATCTGTACGAGTGAATTGTTTCACACCATTACATCATCCCCGTGCCTCTCATTTAGATTGTCAGACAAAGCACAGATGTACCTGGATAGAATGGTTTGTTTGTGATTTTTACTGCTGTGCTAAGTGAGTTAGCATTTGCAGAGAGTTTGTAAAGTGTTCGGTGTCATCTCATTAACATCCCTCATTAATCGAATTACCTCTGCTGTCTGGTTCTGTCCCCCCTCTCTCTGCCTTTCTTCATCTGCCTGGAAGTAGATGGAACTAATCCCATTTATTCCTGCTGGAGTCCCAATAACACCTTGTTTATCTCTGTAGCGAATGCATTAGCACACTCTTGAGCGTTGTCTGTTAGTGGAGCTGTGCTCATCTGTATCTGAGAAGCAGCAAAGAATGGAGAGTGCTACATTACGATCTGTATGATGGATTGATGTTTAATGGTGTTATCTGTTGGGTTCGTTTCAGTGGAGGAAACGCTTGATGCTGTGAAAATCATAACTCTGTTTTTAATGACTTTTTTCATATTCAGTATTAGTGTATAAAGAAAGTAAAGGAATAGAGGTTAATTTGTGTGGTCGTCTGCAAATTATGTTTATAAAAACACTTTAATTCAAAGACTATGCTCAATTTCAGCATATGTTTAATCGAGAAAAGATCTTGAAAAACTGAAAATCACAAAAAGGCATCTTTATGGATCATGGCGTAGTTCACATTTCTGCAGCTGAATGAAACAATCTGTCAGTGATTCGCTTTCAGTCACAAAACTGAAAAATCATCTCAAAATAGGTCAAAAATCACACAGTGAAAGCTTTTCTGGTACCAATCCTTTATAAATGACATCCTTCAGTTTCAAATGTTGCTGAGTAAAAAACAGTGTCACAACTGTACGATTTTGTAAACTTTTGCACAGTTTGTAGATGATGACAGTACTGGAACTAACAATGCATTGAAAATTTTCTGATGAATATTCACTTCTTTCAAGAATGTAATAAGTAATATAAACAGAAGCTGAAATTGTATCAAGTTGTCATTGTTCTATAAAACACTGTCTTAGAATATTATAGTATTTCAATAGATCAATAGAATATATTATTATCTACTACAGAAATATTCAGACAGGCGTCCGAACGTTTGCTCAGCTTTTAAGCACTCAATTCTTTGTTGGGCTTTTTTTGGCATGTATTACTGAGGCATGCAGATTGGCTTGGCGGCATTGAGCTAATGGCATGCCTTAAGTTTACTGGAAGTCCAGGTTGCTTATGAAGGAATCCTTCTGGTCACCTGTTTTCCTCTTTGCAGTACTGGATGCCGAAGACACCGGATATTTGGCAGCCAAGTCAAGTGTAGTTATCTAGTCAAGCCAATGAAACCACTGCTCACTCAGCTATATATATATATATATATATATATATATATATATATATATATATATATATATATATATATATATATATATATATAGGTGTTTTAGGTGTTATCAGTTTTTTTGAGGGAATGATTATTAAATTTTTTAAGTTTTTTTGTTTGTTTATGATTTTTTTAAGATTTTGGTAAAACTTATACATGCGTTTAAATCATAAATGTAAGCGAAATTTATAGATTATCTAATTGAAGATCTTTAAAAGGCCATGATCCCCTGGTTTTTCAAAAAAAAAATTTCCGGATGAAATTGATCAGGATTTAGTAACCCTCCTGGGGATCACATCACCTGCTCCCAATCTAGCCATCATTCACTCCATTTTTTAAGCCAGTTCTGCCTTCCTCTCCAACTTCCACCCTGTCTCCTCACTGGGGGGTATAACGTGGAAACTCACCACTCTAAACTCGTTAATATTTGCTCTTAACTCTTGACACGTCCCGACAAGACCTCGCAGTACTTTGAAGTTCAGTTTGAGTGTTTTCCGCTAGCAAGTTCAAATCCTGTTTGTAGCGAGCATTTATCTAGAGGGCTACAAGAATTGGAGAGTGGTGGATCTGGCGATTGCAAATCACAACAGTTTGCGCTTATCAGGCGATGTGGTTCCAAATCTGCTGGATTTCTATCCCAGTTCAGTGCAGATATGTGTGCGTTTTATTAACAGTTAAATGTCAAATTTTCCTCCGTCGAACTGGTAGATATTAACGGTTTAGAGAGCTAAGGGAGAGGACCTGCATTGCAAAGCACGTCTCTGTGATTTAGCAGAATCCTGTAAACTACTTTTCTTTCTCTTTCAACCTAGCCACACACACACACACACACTCCATACTCTGCAATATTATCCAGCTGCAACACCGCAGTGCTGCCTTGTTAGGCACCGCACATTTGAGGCCTCTACACAATGAAAGCTGTCTCTTTTTCCTCGACCCAGACAAAGAGCACCCTGCTGAGATTCGCGCAAATCTCAATTCGGATCTGTGTGTAGAGGCACCATGGAGTTAGGTCTGAGCTATATCAAACACTGCCCTCCTGAGAATTAGATTGCCATTTATAGATGGAGTTGGGGTTTGGGTGAGATTTAAGGCTCCAAACACTGGAGTATGCTGTTTGACAAAGATCAGGGCCTAACTGTGTGGTGCCTAATGAGGCGGCACTCTGGCATTGCAGCTGGATGCTACACATTCTCTGCGCAAATGAAATGGCCATTTAATGGCAGAAGATCCCTGAAGCATGGCCCTAATGTTCCTGACAGCCAGACTACTGCAGTCCATGCTCAAGTTTGACGCCCCGTCCCCTCTAAGCTTTGCAGCTCTCAGATCTCATTTGTACTTGGAGACGGCCAGAGACAGTGTGATCACTTTGTCTCTGATTTTGTGCCTCTGACTCTTTCTCAGTCCGTTGGGAGATGATGTAGTGATGTGGTTCTCAGTCAGTGTCTTGGTCCTCTTAACAAGGCTGTTTCGCTCTGAATGAGTTCTTTCCAGATCTATCTTTTGTCTGCTCTAGACATAAAGTGAATACCAGGAAGCTCTTACTAGTGAGTTTTCTACCAGATTGAAAAAGTGAAATCACTCATTCATCTTTTACCGTAAACTTGTTAAAAATGCAGCTGCTTTCCTTTTAACCACATAAATACGACCATGTTACACTTCACTGGCTGTCTGAGCATGTCACAATACAGTGATACCCCAAGATACGAAACTAATCCATTCCAGGGTGGCGTTCGTATGTCAAACAATTTGTATCTCGAAGCAAGTTTTACATCTAAAACATTTAATCCGTGCAACGGCTCCCAGAAACAACTGAATAAGTAGATGAAAAAAATGTAAAACCAGGGAAAAATCAAGTAACGTTTCTTCAATCTTTAAATCTACACATTGTTAATGTAATAAATGATAATAAAACAGAATAAAACACACGCAAAATACGTAATATTTACATAAATGTGAAACCTTACCTTGAGAGTGAAGCGACGTGTCGGAAGAGGTGAAACAGGTGCGGAAGACATTTCAGCACCACGTATGAAAGTTAACTTTCTCGAGATATTTCACGAATTACTGACACCAACACAGTTTCAAGCACAAGCGGAGAGAATACAGAGTGTGTGAGAAACAATGGAGTTACACCTCTGAGAACCCGTCGCTGGGTTTCTCTAAGTTGTGCTACAGAACAGCACTTTCCACGTTATAAACGTTATTTTTTTTGACCCCTTGATTCTAACATTTGTTATAGTACATTATTGGTAATCTATACATAATGTTTCGCTCGATTTAAAACTGATTTAAACTGATTTAAAGTGTTTTAAAGCGTATCGGCCCCTTTAAAGCACACTTTCTTCAAAGGGAGAAAGGAGCGCAAGGACCTGGAAGCGCAGCGTGACGTGAGACAAACAAGTGGAAAATAGACAGAAATGTTTGTTATTGTTCGTATCTCGAATTTTTCTTCGCATCTTGAAGCAGAAAAATTTCCCGCGAGACTTTTCATATCTCGAACAATTCGTAACTCGAAGCATTCGTATCTCGGTACCAAGGTAGGGTACCAAGACTTAAATATAAGAAAATTGGATCGCGTTTCCAAAATTGGCAGGAAGTCAGCTATTACGCCAAACCTGTTCGTCTTCAAACTCCATTAGTCTTATCTTAAGGCATATGGGATGTTAAATTATGACGCTTTTTGGATTTTGTTAAACTATGTACGCACAGCAGCTGTTCAAAGTCATAAACAGGAAGTTGTTAATAGTCAGCCCTGCGATGTCCGATCAGGTTCATATTTCCAATGCGAGTTAAGAGTCTGAAAAAAAAATCTATATAGCAACCTACAGTGTCAGTTATAGCGCCACCTAGTGGCAACATGAAATATCCCGTTTTCTGCAGTTTTATACTGCTGTTACTGGCAGTGTTTGAAAGACATGTTTGGAAATTAGAACACTAATGTAAGGGACCAGGACCTACAAAAAAGTCAATTGGAATGTATTTTCAAAACCGACAGGAAGTCAGTTATTTAGAATTTCTTTTTCAAAATTTTGTACTTGTACTGTAACAAACTTCTCCTAGAGATTTCAATCAATCACCATCAAACTCCATCAGTCTCATATAAAATTGTGTCAGATGTTAAATTGCGAAGCTTTTAAAATGTAAACTTGATCTACACAAAACATGGATAGATACTTGAATGCATTCAACCTTTTCAAATCACAGAAGTCAGAGAGTGGCCTCTAGCTGTGCAAACTTCTGGCTGATCCAGATTTCAGATCACACTTTCCTCATTTCCGCTCTGAATCATTGGAATATTAATTGGTAAATTAAAGATGAGTGGGCTTTATAAGAGCAGAGGGACTTGGTGGTTTTAGTTTCTGGCGTGTTGTGTTTTTTGGTGATTTTGGTCCTAGGTTCTTTGAGAACATTAACAAGAACTCTGTATATGGTGTTCCATGATGAAGTAAAAGCACCTTACATTAGGCTGGAAGTACAAATAATAATTTTGACGTTATTTATTACATTAGGGAGCATTGTCCGAATACATTATGCGCAATGGATTTTAACGTGTGTAATAAAGACGTGTAATGTTATAATCTCTGTGAAGTCCTTGAGGAAATCAATGGTGTGTTCTGGTTTCTCTACTATAGCTGTTAGCCATTCTCATTATCTGGTCTGCACGGTTTGGTCCACGGAGAGCTTCTTGCTCATCTGATCCCTGGCCTGTGAGAGAGTGAGACGGCTAGAGAGAAAGACTAATGCCAAGTGTACTCAGGAAGAGAGCAGAGTTGCTCCTGTTCCACTCTTTCTTTCTCTTTACCATTGTTTTTGTAAGGGAGCTGAGCGTCTCCTGAAAGCTACGGAGTTCTTCTGCTGAATTTAATTAGTCATGTGTTTTTTTTGGTTGGCACGTTTTGTGTAATAAAAAACTGTGTGAATTTAAAGAGCAGAATTCTGGATAAATAGAAATAATGACTAAAGATTCATTAGGAGATGTACACCCACAGGTCACTTTATTAGGTACACCTTGCTAGTACTGGGTGGGACTTCCTTTCGCATAGATTTAACGAGGTACTGGAAACATTCCTTAGAGAGTTTGGTTCATATTAACATGATCGTATCATGGAGTCGTTTAGACATTCATGTGCGGATCTCCCATACTGGATTCAGATCTGGTGACTGGAGGTCAGTTGAGTACAGGACGTTTTAGGACATAGAATGGAATCGGAAGCCATCAGAAGTTGTGTACACTGTGGCCATAAAGTTATGGTCAGCAACAATGTGGCGTTGACAGGATACTCAATTGGTGCTAAAGAAAATATCCTCCACACCATTAAACCACCACCAGCAGAATTTGTTGTCAAATTCTGACCCTACCATCCGAATGTGCATTCAGAGAGGCTCTTCTGCATACCTCGATTGTAACGAGTGGTTATTTGGCTTCCTATCAGCTCAAACCAGTGGCCATTTTCTGACTTATGGCAACAACGAGGCTTTCACACCCACAGAACTCATGGATTTTTATCTCTTTTTCTGGCCCTTTAAACCCTAGAGATGGGTTTGCTTTTGGAAAGTGTGTATTGTTTGTAGTGATTATTCAAAGATTTGGGTTGTTATTATTATTAGGTGTTATACTTACTGTTGGGGCAATTTAAATAAAAAAGTACGTCCACCTGACAGGCAGGGTTTCTGGATTAAAGTCCTGTAAAGACAAAAAAACACTTCACAGTTCTAATTTGGAGAATATTTTGTATATTGTGTTTAAAATTAAAAAATTCCTTCATGTAGAAACCTCATTTTGAAGATACTGTTATCAAATTTAAATGTAGGCCTGGTGAGGTGCCAAGTATGGGAATCAAATTGTCGCAATATAAGGTACAAATGCATGTCTCAATCTGAAAATGTGTATTTTGATTTGAAATCGGGCTCCTAGTTGTATGTTGCTGAAAATATTTTTTAAAGGTGTGAATACATGTAGAGAGATTTGCTAATGTGTTGAGACAGGGTGCTCCCGACCAGCAGGTGGTGCCAGTCCCTTAGAGTGCAGTACTTGCAAAGTACATGAGTCAATTTATTTAAAATGGCAGACAACAAAAGTTAAGATTAGATCCCGTAGCAAGTGTAATGAGCTGAAATTTTAACACTTGTAGAAAGCTGTTTGTTTGAGCTGTTGATTTTGCCTGAAAGATTGTTGACTGTAAGGGAATGTTGTTGTCTTTTTCATCAGAAATTTACGAGAACAACGCCATTCTCCCCCCATACTTTATTTTAATTATAATCATTCCCTCACCAGGCAAAGAGTGCACTGCACAGATACAGTTATTCTGGCGGCAGCTCTTCAGCTTTGTCACAGTATGTTTAATGGTTTTTGTTGTAAATAAGAAATAATATTTTACTATCATAGCGTAAAAACCCACCAGACACAGTCCGCTTTCACCAGTCGCGTATCTAGGAATAATTGCTGTTAACAAATGGTGGAAATACCCTTTTCTTTCTGATGAACAAATATATATTTAACGTTCAATAATTGAAGTTCTGTAACGAAGCTGAAGGTTTGTAAACTATTGAATCATTTTACAGATCGCATGTGGAATAAGTACCCAACTAGGAGCCCGAAGGCGCATTTGCAAATCTTGATACAAATTTGCATATAAGGTACCATTTGTACCTTCTATTGCTGTAATTTTAATCCCATGCCAAGCTTTGATCGTGTTGTATTTGCCAGATGATCCCTGCCACAGCCATCTGCTTATATTCTATAAAAAAAAAGATTAGCTGGGTTTGTTTTCTCTCTTTTTTTAGTGTGTTCAAAGTTCTTTTACAGACAGAAACAAAAGCTAAGCATATACTCCCAATGGTTAAATAACTATGTTTTAGACCTTTTTTTAACAAAGTAGGTTTAAAATTCTACTGGTTTTTTTTTCTTTTTACATACATTTCAACTTTATGAAATAATGACTTTAAAAAAAGATTTCTGGTTGTGTTAAGGCTCTTTTACACTTGATGCAATGAACATTCATTGTGTAGTTTGCGAGCTGAGATTGCATTTGTAACTGCAAACAATGTCATTTTTATATTCTGCCATGCTTTTTCTGAATCCTGGATTAGCAGATGACGATGATCCAGCTTCCTTCACCCAAATTCGAAAAGTTGCTTGTCTTTGCAGGGCTCTAGAGTGCGACCAATTTGGTCGCATATGCGACCTAATTTCTCAATGGTGCGACTAAAAAAAATCAAAGGTTGCACCGGTGCGACCCGTCGTTCGAGGGGAAAAAACAAAACTCCGTGAGTCTCCCTGTTGTTCAACAACAGACACACATTAGGCCCATATCGTGGTCTAAACCAATCAGAGATAGTGAAGAGCGTATCCCGTCCCCCCCCGCCCCCCTGATTGGCCGTGGTCCAGATATTCCTGTATGTGTGTGAACGTACGTTTGAAAATGCACGTGATGCAGTCAGACAGAGAGAGCCGAGTCCAACAGGTAAACAGTGGATGTAGCCGTGGATTACGAGAGAAGATGAAAAGAACGATTGACGGGTTTTTCATTAAGAAAGATAAGTTAGGGCCTGATCATGAAAATCATAACCAATGCTCTGACACAGAGCCATCAACCTCCCCTGTGACTGGCTCTAATACATTTAGAATCGAAACTATAAACTTTTCTATAAAACACATAACATGCCGCGATAAATGCACCGCTCAAGTGTCCCCTCTCCCCGCTGCCTTTCAGCGGCAGGCAGCTGCAAACAGATCATCAGACGAGGCCGAGATGATAATTAAGTTTTACGTTGCCTACAATATTGCAAAAGAAGAACTCCCCTTCACTAAATTCAAGTCCGAAATAATTCTTATGAAGAAAAATGGTTTGAACGTAAATCCGACGTACAGCAATGATGTCGCGCGCACCCAATTTATAGGAGTCACCGCAGATACATTGAAAACAAAAGACGTCTGTGCAAATTGTGAACAGTGCGTACATGGAATTCCTGATCGACGGAGACACATATATCGCCACAAAGGAATTCGTCATTGTGTACAGACGTATCTTGCGGAAAGGAAGACCGATGAATATATTATTGAACACAGTGAGGTCGAGCATGCTCATGCCCAAGGTAAGCCATGTCATGTTATGGAGCCTATGTCAATAATATGCCTACCGTCTCGTTACTGTATTAACCATAATATTCTGACACTTAAAAATGAAAAAATAAATAAATAGGCTGCATTATAAACTCTTGATCTGGGTAGTAAATGGTATTATCGTTTTATTTGTATTTCCTGCTCTTAGGGACCAAAATCAGTTTAAAGTTTAAATTTCAGCTCAGTAAAGCACTTTAAACACCTTTTCAGTAAGTTTTAGTTACCTTTCTTGTAGAATTGTGCTTCAAATAAAGAACTTTATTTTGACCAGGTTGTTAGTCAATCATTTACAAGTCAATATTGTCTATATGGACAGTGATTTAAAAAAAAAAAATAGATAACTAAAAAAAGTGAACTTGTGAAAATGTGGTGTTAAATGTGATGCGGTTGAAAATTTGGGTGCACCTAACTTTTGTGCTGGTGCACCTAAGAAAAAATTTAGGCGCACCAGTGCAACCAGTGCAAAAAGTTAGTCTAGAGCCCTG
>SRMA01025871.1:70805-107036 GCA_007224835.1 Danionella cerebrum | reverse complement strand
TCGCATATATCGATATAGGCTGCGTAGTTCAAACTGCGCTGTGAGCCTTGCTCCAGCAAACTGCTTTAACCCGGAGCTCTCAGCACTACTTCGCGCGCCCCTGGCCACGCCCCTCCTCTTTCAGGCACAGAGAGGGGAGGGGCTGGACTCTGGAGCAGACAATCCGCCGGCACTCTTCAACAAACATGGAGGAAGCAACAACATCTGCTGAGCATGCGGAGAAATTAGTTGGTAAACAAAAAAGTAGCGGCTCAGTAATATGGAGATGGTTCGGATTCAAAGTTTCTGATGAGAAACAAAACCATGTCGTATGTAGGGAGTGCCATAAAGACGTTACAGCCAGGGGTGGAAGCACTACAAATCTTTTTCACCATCTAAAACAGTGGCACAAACTGCAGTATGAAGAGTGTGTGAAACTGCGCGCTGCCGAGGCCCCAGCTGCAAGCCAACCGCAACCCGCAAAAGCTCCAGCCCCGACACAAAGCTCCCTTCAAGCTTCATTTTCCCGCGGTGTACCGTTGTTGTGCCATATTCCGACTCCCCTCTTGCGTGAACGCGCATTCAATCACGTGATTACACAGACTAAGCCAATGAGAGTTCACATAAAATGTTTACTCGTGAAAAAGTTTTAATTTTTGTTTTGCTTATATGCCGCGTAGATGTCAAATTTACTTGTAACACATTGTAAAACAATCGCCTAAGTTGCTTACAGCATTGAATATTTTAATAATTTATGAATGTACAGCATTATACAAACTTTAGATTTTTATATTTTATTTGCGTATTCAAATATATTTATATTTTATTCCCAAAAACAAGGGAACAGCTGAGTATTGTTTCATCCGGCCAGTTTAAATAAAACTACTTGTGAAATGTCATATTTGGGTTTGACTGTGACTAAACAATTGCTCTCACTTTTTGATAAAAATATCGGGATATATATCGTATATCGATATTCAGCCTAAATATATCGGGATATGACTTTTGGTCCATATCGCCCAGCCCTAATTACCCCTGAACTTTGTTCAATCAAAACCTTTACAAAATATTAGTTTCTTGTAGTATGAACACCAAACTTGCTACAGATGTTCTTGACATGTAGTGGTTACAATTGATTGTGTTTATTTGCTTCGTTATAAGTAAAATAAGGAGATATTGGGGGAAACATGTGGGTTTTTTTTAGGCGGAGTTCATTTTTTGGCCATTCCAACATCAATTACTCTTACCCAGTGTTCTTGACTGTCAAATTAACTCATCCACACCACTCCCCAAGAACCTATCTTCATTTTGATACCAAGATTTGCAGTTTAGGCCTTGTAAAAGCTGAGAAATGCCTTTAAAAAGTAAAAGTATAGGATTTTCGGAAAATAGGCCTCAGGGCTTAAGAGGTTAATTAAACAGGGTGGAATCTTGAATTTAACAAAGTATTTTATTTGATATGGCATTAGACAGAGCTGCAAACAGCTGAGGTAATCCAGCAATCGAGCACATCACAAATATCTTGCCAAAACAGAGAGAATGATGCATTTATTTAAAATCAGGGGTTTTATTCTTTCAAGTGATGCCAAAAGTGCTCTATTCATCCTTTAGGACCTTTATAGAAAAAAAATTGATGTTTAAAACCTGGATATATGTTTGTAGAGATTAAGAGTTTAAAATTTAACTTTCTCATATTTCACAAAAATCTGATTATCTTTTTATCTTCAATTATTCAATACATTCAGATTTTTCCTCAGCCAGACCAGCAGAAGAGCACCTGAGTGATATGTTGGTGATGGAACACAACACTAATTTGTACAATGGCTTCTTTGTAAAGAATGATGACTCTATTCAGCCTGGTGTTCGGAGCTGGTTTTTCATTTTGCTCATCTTTGCATGTTCGTATGAGCTCAGCGTGTGTCCTTCAAAGTACAAGCTTATGCTAATCAAGTGGCTAATGAGCCGTTGCTAGATCCTCTCCTCAGAGGAGCTACGTCTTTCACATCTGCACAGTCCTCCTCCAGAGATCCAAACCAAAGCTTATTTTTTCTTTTGCTGGAATACGCTTGAAAAGTTCTACTTAAACGTCAACAAAGCTTCACGGTTGAGGAAATATCACTGAACTAAACACATGCATGTCATGGTGCTCAGAAAGATTGAGGATAAAAATCCTTAAAATTACTTTCACTCTCATCAGTCACACTATAAAAAGTGTGGAGATAGTTGGTCTTTATCTGCAGCTGCACCAGTTAGAATCACTGGAGGTTTCAGGTGTCTATCATAGTTTATGATTGTCAGCCGTGGAAGCTAAACCAGTACATTTTGATAGAACCAGTTTATTGCTTAAAATTCATCAAATGTGAGAATAAAGGGGCTTTTATACAAGATTTGGAAAGTGGTGAAATGTGAGGTTGTCGCAGTGAAGGTTCAAAATATCAAACTGTAATATGAATATGTTGAATGTCATTCAGTGAATTTGCTAAGCTTTTTTATTTGAATAAATAATTTATGCAATGTATGCCCACCCAAGCTCACCGTGTTTAAACACATCTATAGCAACCTACAGGTTTAAATATAGCACCCCCCTCCAATTTTTAATGGCTACTGTGCTAAAGATACATTAATGAAATATGTTAAACATTTTGAATAGGCCAACACCTACAAAAAAGTCAATTGTAGTGATGAAAACCAGCAGATTGGTTTTCATCAAGGACGCAGGTATCACCTGACTACATTTAATCTGTTTAAACTGTTTAGTAATCGATGCACATTAAGGTTAAGCATTCATCACTCTTTTCAGCTGTTTTTTGGCTGGATTTTCTCAGTTTCTGTCCTTTCAAGGGGTGTTGAACAGTGTGTTAGAAACATAATTGTGCATCAGGCTATAGTCAATTTGTTGGAGTCGGCAGATTTGTTTAAATCGAGGACACAGGTATCCCCTGACCATGCACTCTAGTTTTGTTGTGGGTTTCAAGTGTTTAAACGCATTGCATAGCCATAGGATTCTCAGAGCCCTGCCGTCTGTCAGCAAAAAGTCTCTGAGGCTTCCAAGGCCACACAGCTGTGAGATGAGGTACAGAGCCAAGAGAGGTTAGCTCAGAAAAGCTGTAGAGAGCTCTCTCACAGAACCAAGAAAGGTTACTTGAGGACTCCCTTCTTCCTCTTCAATCTCACAAGGAAAACAAGACCATACATCACGCTGATGATCTTCATTTATCGCAGTATTGGGACAAGGCACGGGGAATCTATGACTTAGTCTCGACCTGACTTCGTCTTTCAGAATAACTTAAACTCTCGAGAGGGAATAGCAGATCTTCCTGTCCACACTCGCAACTAATGGCATCTTTGGCACTGCTCTGGACTGGCTGAAGTTTTGCCTCAATGCCAGATCCTTTAGAGTCCGCTGGAGGGACAAGGTGTCCACAGCAGTCACAGCAGCTGCTCACAGGAGTTCCACAGAGATCAGTTCTTGGTCCTCTGCTCTTTTCAACCTACATCACTTCCCTGAGTCCCATCATCCACAAACATGGCTTCTCCATGGCTTACCATTGTTATGCAGACAACACTCAACTCCACCTGTCATTCCATCTTGATGACTCTATTGTTACAAGGCGCATAGCATACTGTCTGAACAACATTTCAATATGGGTGAAAGCCCATCACTAACAAATCAACATGGCTAAGGCGGAATTGCTGGTTATCCTGGCTAACCCCACTGTCCAGTATGATTTCACCATACAACTAGTCAGCAAGCTCTCCCTCCACCTCTGTCCAAAACCTTAGAGTGATCTTCTATGAGCAGCTAACATTCAAGGAGCTGCGGGCAAATTTTGCAACAAATGCAACAAAAAGTGCAAAACAAAACAAGTTTCACATTGTTTTGACCTTATCTTTGCTTTTTTTGGGTGGTTTATGAATTTTTACTTAGTCTCAACACTTGTAATTTTTGTTATAAAACAAAAACTGTTCGTTGTGAATTTTTGCGATGAATAAATAATGTACTATGAATTGTGCTTTTTGTACAACTTCATGGTTGTGGAATTATTGCTTGTTATTTAAAAAATGGTATCAAGCATTGGCATTTTTAAAGGTAATTTATTGAAGCAAATTATAAAGTTTAAAAAAAATGCTCAACATTCGCCAGCATGGGTTGTTTTGTCTTTTATGTTTTATGAAATAATTGGTCACATTTCATATGAATGGACTGTGAGAGATACTCCGAATACTCCTGGTTTTAATCATAACCTTCAGAATGGAAATCGACACTGATCTTGTGTCTTCATATGTCAAGAGAGGGATGGAAAAACTCTGGTGTTGAGTTGATTCCGATTGGGATCACACGTATACACAGAAGCAAAAAAAGAAACGTTGGCACCAGGCATTATAACCAGCTCTCGTTCAGGAACCCTTTATTCTCTTTATGCTTTTCTCTACGGTGGATCTGGATGCTCACGCCGTGTCTCGGGATGCATGCTTCAGGTCTGGAAAACAAAGCAATGTGCCACTGTCACGTCTGTGTGGTTTCTTCACTCAGCATCTGCTGTAGCTGGCAGACTGTTAACCGGAGCCTTCTGATGCAGTGCCCATGTAATCCGTGTGTAATTACCGTGTGTATGTGTGCCCGCATGTGTTTCTGAGCTTGTGAACAAACACCGGAGCTCTATTATACTCACAGCTGTTTGCACAGCTCGCATCCAAAGCTTCTGGGCCATTTTCACAGCCAGCTTCACTTTCACTGGTGCGGTTTTTGGATCTCAGTGTTCACCCCCTGCTGATGGGTGGAAGAACATCATAATTACCCTTCCGTCTAACTAGCTACACGATGCCAGACTGTCCCTCATGCGTATATTCTGGGATTTGTTCAATACCTGCTGCAGAATTGAATTATGCGTCAGTCTGTGGAGGAAAAGTTTCTGCTTTTGGAATAGAAAAAGAATCGGTGACTTGTTTAATGTGACTCATTTGATTCTGAGATGAAAACGGATAGATATGATTGAGTAAAGTGACAGAGATGTTTTTAAATCACTGACGAACAAAAAGCACAATAAAAGAGATGTCAAACTAGCCTGTATGACTAAACATCACATTTTCTAGAAAGCCAATGCAACAAGGAGAGGACTGGCTGAGCATTGAACTAATAAGAAAAATCACAATTAACTTCCCCTTTCTCACTCTACTTTTATTTGTAATTCAATCAAACTGCCTCGACTCTGCTGGGTGCTCTCTGTATGGATGCTAATGTTATGCTAGCTCAGTCCTAAGCCTGGAAGGTATCTTCTGATGGCTTCTCAGCAGGGCACTCTTTTTCTGGATCGAAGAAATGTCGATTTAATCACACTTGCTGCCTGAAGATACCGTACATGATAATACCTATCTTTTTATAAAGCCTGCCAGGCTGCTTTCATGGACATTGGATAAACGTGAACGTAGATACACTCAAAAATATGTCAAGCTTTGGGTGAAATTCGTGGGAATGCCACCCAAAGACCATTTGACGTACTGGTATGCTTTTGATTACTTTTTGTCCATAGCATCTTATGAGTAAATACACCAAATTTCAGCTGGATCGGACAATTCACCTAGGAGTTTGTTAAAGTGCAAGGAGAAGTTTTTCAGTATGGTGTTTTTTTTTTTTTTTTAAATGGCGGACTTCCTGTTCGATTTGGCAAAAATTTGCCAGAGACTTTTGTTCTTATGTGATACATATGTGTACTGATTAAGTCGAACTGGCAAGGGGACCCCATTTCTTCTAGGGGGCGCTGCAGAGCTATTTTACTTGCAACAATCATGTCGACGGTGCCAGGTATCCATTTTCAGCGAGCCTGACCATAGATCAAAATTTAGTGTGCTTGAGCATATTCAGTGGTGTGCTCGGGCACTAAAAATAAAAGTTGCTGCCTTAAGAGAAGGCTTTTTTCATTTATAATAACGTAGATGAAACACAGTATGCACAGTCATGTTTTTGGAGGTAGGAGTTTTTTGCTTTATATGTGTAAAAAAAAAAAGAAAGAAAGAAAAAAAAGAAGCTGGGTTTGTACTAAAAAATATATTTAAAGATAATTTACTATAGCAAATTGTAAAGTAGTAGCAATGTTTAAAAATGCCCCAGTCTTCTAAGGGTTAATAGAAGCTGATGCTGCTGCTAGATGCCTTTCATTCACATATGAACGATGTGTAGCGGAGCACACTACTATTGACTGGATTTAAAATGTGATGGAGGTTTTTCCACCAAAGTGGAGGTTTTTGCCACAGTTTAAGAGAGCCAGAAGTGGTGGGAAAAATGGGATAGAATCTCTTCATCTCTGGAGAATTCTCCGACATTTTCATTCTTTCTGTGCCTGCCTTGGTTACTAAGCTAAAGACGGTCAGCAACTGTGTATCCACCAGTTTTGCCTCACAGAATTGTTCCAGAGAAAAATGCCACAACACTGATCTGTTTTACCAGATGCTGCAGACTGCAGTTGAATTCTCACGATCAGAGATGTCATTTCCATTAAAGAGCATTTGAACGCAATTATTGTTTGTAACTGCAAGATTGTGAAGTACCTGCCAGTGTTACACTGCTGTGGAATTGATAAAAACTGAGCATTCCCTCTTGGCAGGGCAACTGAAGCGGCCAGCTATCACAAAATTACGTTTGTCGGGGTTTTGCATGGGTGGTTGGAGGGGTGTAATATGTTTGTAGGCCACAGTTTCGTAGCCAAGGAGTCATTTTACTGAATCGTTTCAGCAACACCGAGTTTTCTTATTACACTCTATATTCTCTAAAGATACCGTCAGTAATCCTATTAGGACCACTTTAAAAAAGGAAGAAAAAACCTGAAAATGTCTCAACTCCGCTCTCTTGTCTTCTTTTCTTCTAGGGATGAAGAGCATGCTTTAATCCTGCAATACTGTCAGACGTTGGGAGGGGAGGCATCATCTTTCAGCCAGCCCCAAAGCCCCATCCACGTCCACACTAGCCAAAGCCCCTCCCACTTGCTCCAGAGCCCCGTCCAGATTCTTCAGGCAGTGGAGAAGGAGGAGCGAGGAGAGCATGAAAGAATTATTGCACGACTTGAGGAGGAGCAACGGTAGTACACCACCTTTTTTAGAACTACTCCACTGTCACATACATACATACAGGTCCCGCTCAAAAAATTAGCATATTGTGCTAATGTTCATTAATTTCTGTAATGTACTGATTAGAATTTCATATATTTTTTATTCATTTACACACAACTGAAGTAGTTCAAGCCTTTTATTGTTTTAATATTGATGATTTTGGCATTCAGGTCATGAAAACCAATTTGCGTATCATGAAAATGTTCTCTAAACGCGTTATTAACCTAATCATCTGAATCAAGAAATTAACTCTAAAAAAGTCTGGTTCATTTCTCAAAAAATCATGGGTAAGACGATGTCCAGAAGACCATCACTGACACCATCAATCAAGAGGGTGCGACACAGAAAGAAATTTCTGAACGAATCGGCTACATGGCTTGACATCTCTGGGTTCTGTTAATATGCAGGACAAAAAGCTCAGAACATCCAATCGCTGAGTGGTTTCCTGAATGTATTAAATGTCATAAATATGCATAAGAATGGACCAATCGTCTCATTTCGGATTTTTTTTTTTGCGATGTCAGTTCATTTCTGCTTAAATTGGCAATGGAAAAAGTATTGTTTTCATTCTCATGCAACTGTGAGTGACAGGAAGTTGCTTACTGGATGTTCCTCAGAAACAAAGAAAGATGTGATGCCCAATAAATCGATTGATAAATAAAGTTGCACTCGATATGTTTGCCACTCGGGTTTGCAATGGAATCGACATCAATGGTTGTAAAAAGACTGAAATGAAACATGAATTTTCTGCCGCTGTTCCATCGTGCTCCCACCGTTGATTATGATTCTGCTGGAAAACTAACTGTACAAGAAAACTCCAACTCCTTGTCTGAATTAATCATCAGGAACCTACAGAGGGAGTACGAGCAGTTGCGGCGGCAGCAGCAGGGTCAGCCTAGAGCCGGAGTCAGAGGGGGCCTTACAGATGAAGCCGACCTGCTAGCAGAGGCTAAGCTCCTGCGAGAGAACAAGGGTCATCTGGAGGCACGCATGCAGATCCTGGAGGAGCACAACAAACAGCTTGAATCCCAGTTGCACCGCCTGCGCCAGCTGCTGCACCAGGTGAACCTTGAGATATTTAGTCTGTTTAACACTAAAGATGATATTTGAAGATTAACGTTTTCAATGATGTTCCATTACTTTCTGGATAAAAATGAATTATCTACATTGTTTATTTCATTTTGAACCATAGACAGTGTCTGTCTCCTGGTGAATCTGACACTCTTAATGTTGTGCCCACACCACCTGACCATAGACGTGTAGTTTCACGTCAGAATATATTGCATTGGTACAAAACGAACGGAAGTAGCCGCACTATCAGTGATTCCATTTATAAAATGAGCAAATAACTCTTACCCTTAGAAGTCCCTGCACGCCCCGGTGTGTGTGCCTGTTTTTAAATAAGAACGAATGACACAATCTACTAACTGTTTAATTTTGATTTCAGATATAATGTGTAGGTTTCAAAAATGCTATTAGTTTTGATATTTTGTGTTGTAAACGAACATTACAAGAGTTATTATGCATAATTTTTAAGAGAGATCAAATGTGCGATCTGAAATGTGATCTGTTTCAGTTTTCGTTTAAGGCCCCAAAGCTCTGATATAAGGGCCGTCTAGTGGTGAAAAGAATGGACAACCCTTTGACATAAAAGACCTGTCATAAGAGCTCTATTTTTTCTCTCAAAATTCCTGCACAAAACAAAACACGATGGGGGAAAAAAAAAGCTTGGAACAGTGTATAAAGTTTAGGAGAGAATGTGATACAATTTCACATTGTTGGCCTTTGCTTTTTGGGGGATTTATGAATTTTTATTTTGTTTTTAAACGTTAGATTTTTGTTATAAAACTATTGTGTAATGAAATGCAAAAATATTTGTAAAAAAAAAAGAAGCTTGGGTTGTTCTAAAAAATCAAGCATTGGCACAAAAAAAAGATTATTTATTGGAGCAAATTGTAAAGTAGTAAAAAAAAAAAAATGTACCAAAAGGCTCTGGACTTCTAAGGGTTAAAAACCACTTTTATTTTAGCTTTGTACTTGTAATGAAACAACAGCACTCTTATTTCACCAATTGTGAGCTGAAGTTATACATATATCACATATTTTTGAGTGCAACCACTTTTTCAATCTAGCTAGCGTAATAAATACCCTTGTAGACTAGCTAAGCTATTTAGATTTTGAAAATCAGGCTCTGTCGGGGAGAAAGAGCAGGTGGGGCTTATGTATGCTCCAAAAAAATCAGTTTTAATTGGTTTTTCTATACAACTATAACCATATCTAGGGAATATGAAACGTTAAATCATTTGAATTTAACCTTTTGATGGAGCCACCATTTGAGGAGGCAGGTGCTACTGGGTTTTGATTACAAACGTATGAATCCCATTCAGCGCAGCATGATAACATCTGAATGAGATAAGAGACCGGGCCAAACTAATTTCATTGAGCATTCATTTTTAATTTATTTTTATTTTTGTTTGAATACCAATACGTTGTTTCTCAATTTCTGACCAATCTTCCTGGACCTCTATTCATCTACGTCAGGTTCTAAATGTGATGTCGCTCTTATGACTGCTATTGTTTCATCGGTCGGTGTGCTTCATGGTTTAGTGGCGACTGCCAGGGCGTTCAGCAGCTGCCAGCAGAGCCATGAATCAAGCACAGACATTCAATGAGCTCTGATTTAGAGAAGCAGTAATTTATTTGCCCTCCTGAGGAACTGGTTCACAGCACAAAGCTCGGGTTTGGCCAGATGGTCTTGTCAAAGGCTCTTAGCTAAATAAACAGAATTTAGCTGGATCCCAGGAAAGGCAAACACGACTGCCCACCTTGATTTCTCCTAGAGCCCGCTCTCTCTGGCTCTATACATCTGTAGGTTTGTTCTGACTATGATTTCTGTGTTCTTTGGAATGTAAATGCTGAGTCAGCACCCCGTATTTCCCTATTGCATCTTAGTCACAGTCTGCTCTGATGAGCTGGAATCAGGGCAGGTCATGGAGGAACACAGAGTTGTTTCTCACTATATATATTTTTTTCTTTTCTAATTGTAACTAAAACATATGGCTTTAATGTCTTACATGGTTTACTTCTCGGTCTTATTTCTGTCGCTGTCCTTATGCTGCTGTACAAACAAAATTTCCTGTGGGACCAATAGTCTTCCCTCACATGGCCCAGTTCTGCTTCAGACAGACTCCTATGTTTCTCTAGTTCCCTCTGATACACAGTAGAATTCATGGTGGATTCTATTAACCTGATGCAGTGAAGCAGCCCTAAACCATCAAACTTCCACCTCCATGCTTCACAGTTGGTATGAGGTTCTTTTGCTGAAAGGCTTTGGTTTATGCCAAACATTTCCTCTTTTCTGGTTTCCGAAACATTCACTTTTACACTCATCAGTCCAAAGAACATTATTCCAGTAGTCCTGATCTTCAACATTCTCTCTGGCAAACTTCAGTCTGAAGTTTTTTTTTTTTTTAAACGGCTACAGATGGACGATGACGTCAGCGCGCACCGCCGGGGAGTGTGATGGGAATTTTCCTATGTAATACCTCCATCTAGTGGTCATATTGAGAAATGTAATTTGAGAAACTTTTGAGAGCACAAGTCATACTTTAGTACCGCCCCGTCAGAAAAGAGATAAGTAGATGAGAACTCTCTCTTGCTCTCTTGCGCTGATCTCGCTCAGACTCGACTCTCTTGGGTCAGTATCTTTCTTTTCTCTCTTTCTTTTTCTCTCTCTATATATTCTCTTTCCTTCTTTTCTCTTCCGGCGCTCGTTTATACTTTTAATAGGCTTGCGTTAGGAATATGCGCTAAACCACTTTCTTCTTCCACGTTAGAGTCACGTGTGTAGGAAATGTGTTGAGACTGTTAAATCTTTGTAATAAATAACTGCATTTGCTGTGTTCTCTCTCAAACGGTCTCCAGTGTTTATTATCAATTGAGAAGGTATATTTTTACCATAACAAGAGCAAAAGTTTCCTCGTTGGATGTTAAACTTGCGCAGTCTCTTTCTGATTGTAGAGGCAGCACTTTCACATCAGCAGTAGCCGGGGCCTTGTCATATTTTAGGCTTTTTAGTGACCTTTATCATTTTGCAGCCTGCTATTGAGGTGAACTCGCTGAGATGACCAGACCTAGTCAAATCCTTCCAATTGTAGACTATGTTCCAGAAAGGGGAATGACTGCTTTTTAAATCTTGTAGAGACTTAAAGACTTTTTTTTTATTTTCCCTTTTCAGACTTCTAGTATAATATTTTTATTTATTAATTTTTTTTTTTCATGAAGGACTCAGGCAGCTCTTTTGTTCTCGCCATGGTGCTCACTTTCACCAACAAATAGCACACTACAAGAAATAACTGCGGTTTAAATGGGTCGAACCTCACTCAAAATACTGAGTATTGATCTAGTAATTATGTGAACCTGGTATGATACACCCTTGTGTGATTTGAGCCATTGGAAGTGCACAAAAATGTGTGTCCTAACTTTCATCCTCTTGAACAGTTTGTACTTTGGTTTAACTATTTGGTCGTATTACTTTATTCTTCTATGTATTGTTGATATCAAGATAAAATGTCCATGAAACTAATTTTTCACATGACTGGATGTGTATTTAGTTTGATTTGTTTGTTTGTTTGTAGCCGGAGTTGAATGGAACCTCCTCCAGCTCGGTTCACCAGGACACGGCAGGACTGCCTGAGATCTCAGGTACACATCGACGGGGCACAGGGGGATTGCACCGAGGGCTCGGGGTGGAATAATCTTTGGAGTGTGATCTCTGTGTGTGTTCTCAGATGACTTTCTCCTACAGTGTGCTAACAGTAGCTCTGATCTGGCTCAGGTTTTGGAACAGATTAACCACAGTTTCCCTGCATGCTCTCGTAAGTCTAACCCTCTTTCTCTCAGCATGTTGGCTAACACTCTCTTCTGAACACTTTCTTTCTTGATTTCCTGCTGTTCTCAGACATTTCTGGGCTGCATCCTAGTAGAGTAACAATAGGGGGCGACTTGCAAAAATTTTATTTGGTCTTTGTCCATTGAAGCAAATGAGGTTACTTGAAAATGTACAGTTATGCCTTTGTTGAAGAAAATAAAATCAAAGAATAGTCCAAAAAAGAACATCTTAAAGCAAATACTCATGTTCAGTATTTTTGATTAGGCATTGTTAATTTCATCACCATTTTTTTAAAGAAGTATGGTCAAGAAGCATTTTCTCTAAATCAAAGTGCAGACTCCACCCACCAACACTGAGCTGAACTGAACTGTATCAGGTGAGAGTTTCACAACAGCTCAGATTCTTGTTCAAAAATTACTTAGTGTGTTTATACCACTCTAATATTACAGTCCAACACATTTATCATGTCTAAATAATTGTCGAAGCATTTCCTTATAGTGCTTCGTTTGCCAAAATGGTTTTATGGCTATAACGCTAGACCAATCTTGGTGGATATTTTAATTACCAAGATCTGTGGTTGAATGTAGAGTTTCAGCACAGTGCCCCCTAGTGGTCAGCAGATACACAAATTTTGGGGCCCATAGCTCCATATCCGTTTGTCATAAAAAAAAACAATTATAATCTCCAGTCGGACCATCTCATGCATTCAGACAAAATTTGCTGTTTTATGCAAATTAATTAACAAGCTTTACAAAAGAAAATGTGTGCATCACATGACCACGCACCACAGAGCCTGAACCAGTGTTCAATTATATAAATTAAGCTCGAACCTGACCCGATTCATCTGATTTATTTTTTTTACTCCTGAAAGCTTGGCCTTTATGTTTATAAAGCTATTAGAATTCCTAATGGGAAAGTGAAAGAAGGATTGGTATAATGGTAAATGGTTGGCTTTATTCATTTTAGCTTTTGATTAACTTTCAGAAAAGAATCAGTAACGCTAGGTTCATTGTTTTATTTGGTATGTTAACAAGACGTCAACTCGCATCCCAAAGCCTTCGGGGATAATAGCTGTGTTACTTTTAATGTAAAAAAAAAATGTTTTAGTTGGTTGTTTTATCACGAGTTCATTTCTAAACAAATATTTCCTTCACATTTGATGTTTTATGTAAACCCCTGAATGGAGCGAGGGGGAGGAGGAAACACACCAGTTTAATTCATCTTTAATGGCATTAACGGCATCAAAGGTTTTTCTTAAATGCACACTGCTATTTATAATTTCACTCAAGCAAATGCCACGTTTCAGAAGTTCACAGTGAATTATCCAAAGCTCATGTTAGAGCCGCAATTTAACGCGCTATTAAACACCAGCCTTTTCATTTGCATAATAAATGTGAAAATGGTTTTTAATAACTAGTTAATCCTTGATGTTAAATCAGAGGTTTGATTAGTTTGCACACTCCCAGTGAGGATTCATGTGTGTGTTTATCAGATCATCTGTTTTTTGATAGCAGAAAATAGATTACCCGCTTGATTGATTGATTGATTGATTGATTGATTGATTGAAAAGCTGTCAGTTTTTCAGCATCAGAAGAGCTATGAGCCTTTCAACAGAAGCAGCTGCAGAGGGTTTGAAGCTCTCCTCTCAGACAGAAAAATTCAAGTGAATGTTTTTCTATCGCACTTTTTTGCAAGTTCTGCAGAGCAACTTAACTGAAGGAGGAGCCTAATGTAGATTAGGTCTAGACTGAACATGTTTTGTAGAAAAGAATGGCTAAAGTAAAGCTATACGTTTAATTTTTGGTGAAAAATAAGTCAATTTTGATGAACTGGGAATGTGTCCAGGGTAGGGGTGGGCGATATCTCGATATTTAAAATATATCGAGATATTTTTTAAACTCGATATGAATTCTGGTATATCGTATATATCGATATAATGTCTATATTTAATTTTTGCCACTTTGCTTGATTGCTTTCTCTGTGCTGCGCTCGTCCGCGCCTCCTTGCTTTTGTTCCCCCTCCCCTTGCCTGTCGTCTCAATCAACATGGCAGGGGGGGGGTTATAAATCCTGTAAAGACATCGCGATATATATTGTATATCGAGATATATTTTTTGCTTCATATCGCCCAGCCCTAGTCCAGAGTATATCCCTAGCCCTCCCTGGAAGTTCTCCAGAAACTGAGGGGAGAGTCCAGGTTTGAGCTTCCTGAGGAAGAAAAGCCTTTGCTGGGCCTTCTTCATCTGGTGAGCTATTTGCAAGGACCAAGCGAGGCCAGATGTGGACTCTCAGGATATGAATAGTAACCACCCGCTCCACCTTCTCATGCATGAGGAAAGGGATGTGTTCCTGTTCCATTTTATGTCTGCAGGGACTATAATCATTGAAATCATCTTCAAAAGAAATGAATAATCAGTGAAACTTCATCCTAAATACTTCTTGCCGCTCTCTTAAGTATGCTAAAACATGAATCATTTAAAATCAAACACAAACAGAGAATCGTTGTCTAAAAGTCAGATATTTGCTTGTAATCTTGTGGTGAAGTGTTGGAGGAGGTGGTGGAGAACGGATGGCAGAAAACATTACGGCACTGCGTACGAAAGTTAACTTTCTTACTTCACGAATTACAAACACCAACACGAAACCAAGCGCATGTGTAGACAGTAGCGAAAGCATGTGTGAAGGGATGGAGAGAGCGCTTCAGTCATGGGTATGATCTGACTAATCCACTTGTTAAGTCGTAACGTCGTGCGGCGCTTCCGGGTCTTGGCTCTCCACTGCCCCATTGTCAGATCATACCCATGATGCCTACTCAGAAGAGTTCTCTCCATCCTTCAATATAGAGATAATAGAAGACCAGAGCTGTTTGTGTTTTTCGTATCTTGGATTTTTTGTAACGGGAAGCATTCGTATCTCAAGGTACCACTGTATATGCAAATTGGTTGCTATTTTAAACTGGTTCCTATGGGTTGGTAAGTGGCGTCATATAATGTCCTCAAGTTACCATGAGTGCCATAAACCAACCCTCAGATATCAATGGTTTTCCTAAGCTGAGATAGAGATAGGTCAAATTGGTTGCTGTGGTAAACAGTCGGGTTGCATAATACAAAGTTCCTTTTGGCACTAAGTTATACAAATCAAAGTTATACGTCTCTATCATTTACCAAAGCTGAGATAGAGTTTGAAATATTGGTTGCTAGGGTAAATATTTTGGTTGCTAGGAAGTGGTTATTGATGTTAAAAAATGTTAGCAGATACTATGTTTAACGTAAGCAAAAACCCCATTTCCATGTGATTCTTTCCTTGAGGTATACATGGAAAATTTCTTAGAATCCTCCGCAATTTTCCAGAATTCCTTTAGTGGTACCAGTCTGAAAAAATATAGCAACTTGAGTCAGACCAGTTTGGATGTCTTGGCAAAGTTTGGTTGGTGTAGGTGGAGATGCATTAGAAATTTTTGAAGCAAAAGACCTATAACAGTATATTGGCTTATAATAACATTGCATATCTAATGGTACAGTGCTTTGCGAATGTTTTAGGCAGGTGTGGAAAAATGCTGTAAACGATGCCTGCTTTCAGAAATTTAAATAATTCCTTTTTTTTTAAATCTACAAAATACGAAGTGAATGACAAAAAGAAAATAATTCAATCGTATCAATTTTTAGTGTTCCCACTTGTATACCAAACATGATAATGCCACGCTTACATTAAAACCTAGTCATGAACTGAAATAAAAACAGCTTTGTAGGAGGCTTAAAATTAAATGGCCAACAGCCAAACTCTACTCCAGAGTTTCTTGTCATTGACTGTTTGAGTCAATGCTAGTTACTGCATCAACATGGTCTCTCCCAGACAAAGATTTAAAAGCAGACTGGGTTTTCAGGTATGGGCCATTCAAGCTGTTTTGATGAAGGGTCATGGGAACAGTGGTCAGCCAGAGAAACCTACAAGCTAATTTGCCTTTGAACGGGAGCACAAACATCTACTGTCTTTAAATAAGTGTCTTTACAAATATATAGATATCAGTGTTTCATATGTAGTGACTGAGCCTGAACCGTATCCTTTAGACACCGGGACCAAGAAACTTCACCCTCAAAACCATTGGTGATAAATTACACAATCTATTTTTCCAAGATCAATAAAGATGTAGAACCAGAAAATATCTCTCAGATTATCTTCACATTCCAATTTCCTCTTTAAGATTGTTCTCTTTTCCTTCATATAAACCGGCGATCCAGCCTCACTCTACAGACCTCACCTTAAACCCATTAGTCTGCTAGACGACAGTATCTTTAAAACATAAAGATAGCGTCGTCTGCCATGCGAACCCCACAGTCTGAGAGATTTCCCCTTGATTTACGCTCCTAATCTCTGTTGTTATAGAGGAAGTGGAGTCACGACGCCTTTAGAGATATTACCTCGAGGCACTGATAACTTCACTTTAAATTCCAGCCAGACTCTGGCTTGCATTGTTAGCAAGAAACTCTAAAGAATTGATCATACTGGTGTTCTCCTGGGAAGACTACAAGGCCATTTCCTTGTTCGGGGTGTGATGGGTGGTTTAGACAGGGGCACAGTCTCCGCACCCGTCTCACTCTCGTTTTCTCTTGTATCTCTTAGAGTTCATTAGAGCTCTTCTTCAGCGTTCAGAAGAATACTCCCAGGAATTAAAACGTCTGAGCATTGTCATAAATCGGCATGTGTTGTTCACGACAGGGATTGCTCTAATTGTTTCTTTTCTTTTCTTTGCAGCTTCAAGTGTGTCCTCCAGACCGAAGGTAAGTCTAGCACCCATCACAACTGTTCCCTCACATGTAGTGTCAATAGTTAAGAAAACACTTGACCCATGGTCCTGTTTTTGTTTTTAGCTTTTCAGTTTTCATCCAACTATTACGGGATAAAATCGCTGTCAAAATAAAATGTACGTATGTAATCATTTGTGGGGAACTTGCATGTACTCGTACGCCTTTTAAAAGTATTGTTTGTAATTCTGTTTACAATTAGATTACAAAATCTACGCACAATAGATTCACGACTTCTTTGTGTTTGTGTTTACAGTTAACACTCCGTCACAACTAGGGGTGTGACGGTTCACGGGGATGTGTTGGACCGTTTCGGTGCGGCCTGTTCGGTTCGGTACACTTGCATACCGTTTCGGTATATTTTTTTAATTAAATAATATAAATGTATTATTACCGCGATATTAAGTGTATTTAATTCAATTTCATATTCGTGAACCACAGCTCGAACGCCATGCAAATAAACAACAACATATCCGGGTTATAATTCATGACCAAGTTTTTGTTTATGTGCGATATGTATCCACAATATAAACGGAAACACCAAAACCATGGCACCAAATGAAAGCTAACAAACAGCAGAATCCAGCGATATGCAACTCATTTACATTGCATGAAGTCTTTTAGAGCAGGGAGCGAAAGTTCCACGAAAAAAACGCCAGCAAAAACCAACCAAGCATGTAAATCTTGTCTCAACAAAAGTTATTTCAATAGCGATAATAGTCCGTTTTTTTGTTATGTCCGGTCGATAGCTTCGCGGAAACTCCATTTTGGTTCTTTTCTGTAGCTCTGTGCTCGCATAACATGACCAAATATGGAAACACTCCCTGTGCGTAAAAGCAGTCCTCTCCACGCTCCGTGTCCTGTGATTCATCTGGGGAACCTGTCAGTCTCAAAATGGTGGACATCATTGGATTCCACAGATTCAAAGCTTTCCAGCGAGGTATAGAGTTCCCGGATTGGACAGACGGTCGAGGGGTGGGTACACGGGGAAGTTACAAGGTTGTTTATTCGCTTCTGGGCTGCATCCTAGTATTACGCATGGCGCATGGAGACAGCGTAAAGGGGCACCAACCCCCCTTTTACAGCGTTTCTTTAGGAGTTGTTTTTTTGCTCAAATCATGTCCCGTAAGCAAGAAAAGAAGACTATGAACGTAGCTGAAGCTTTGGACAAGATTTTTTCCATATTTCAATTATTGTGCCAAACTGTGCCAACATGAATTACGCCTGAACTTTGTTCAATCAAAACCTGTACAGAATATTAGTTTCTTGTTGTCTGGACACCAAACTTGCTACAGATGTCCTTGACATGTAGTTGTTACAATTGATTGTGTTTATTTGCTTCGTTATAAGTAAAATAAGGAGATATTGGAGGAAACATGTGTTTTTTTTTTTAGGCGGAGTTCATTTTTTGGCCAATTCAACATCAATTACTCTTACCCAGTGTTCTTGACTGTCAAATTAACTCATCCACACCACTCCCCAAGAACCTATCTTCATTTTGATACCAAGATTTGCAGTTTAGGCCTTGTAAAAGCTGAGAAATGCCTTATAAAGTGTAGGTATAGGATTTTTGGAAAATAGGCCTCAGGGCTTAAGAGGTTAACTTTTCATCCAAAACAATCATATGATCCAAAATAACTGGCTCCGTTAAAAAAATAAAGGGTTTGGGTTTTGCGGTTCCATAGGTTGGCAAATCAGACCTGATTTTATAAACTCTGAGCTAAAAGATTTTATTTAATAGTGCAAAGTTTATACCTATTTTCATCAAGTAAACTGTGCCATAGCATAATGCTAAAAGGCACTTTAGCAAAAAAAAAAATTAGAGAAATTATCAGAAATTTTCCATCACCGCTTGAAGACAGCATTTTCTTTAGCAATTTGTTTTCTACGAGTTAAAATATCCAGTGTGCAAGACTTTTCTGAAATGTTTTTGCGTGAATATGCAACGAAAGTTTCAAACTTCAGTGTGCAAAGACCTTTGAGTCGAAATTCCACTGATGAATAAAAAATAATCACTTCTATCAGCTCTAAGAGAGTTTAATAACGAGAGCCTCAATGGTCATGTTATGGAAGAATTAAGAAACAGATTTATATTTTGACAAAAATCTAAAGTGTTAGATAAAAACCAGGTGAACCTCTCCTAAGCCTTATATTCCAATGCACTTTTTTAGATGGTAGTGATGGGACCGGTCTGTAAAACGAAACGGAAAGACGATCGCGCATTTTCTCACATTTTAATTTGTCTCCTGTAATGTTCATTTAAAACAAAATTTCTAAACTAATAGCATTGTTGAAACCTACACATTTTATCTGAAATCAAAATGAAACAATACGTGGGTCGCGTCATTCGTATATAATTAAAACAGACTCCTAAAAGGGGATTAAGTATTAGATTCAAGATCTGTGATCGTGTTCTTATTGACTATTCATCACAGACTCACTATATTGATGTTCATTTTCAGGTGAAGTGACGATTTCCAAACCGAACATTGGAAGGTGATGAAGACTTTCTCATTCCAGACGTGCAGGAGCTTGTTTTTCCCCCTAGAGTGAGCCGTTTCATCTCCCAACCCAAAGACTCTGGAGTGGAAGCGTCGTGTTAATTGAGTCTGGCATCTGTGGTTACTATGCAACTGTACATTTGATCAACATGTAGATTCTATGTTTGCTTTTAATACTCGTTTTTTCTTTAGGGTTGCGAGGGCGATGTTTGCTTTTATTTTATATATGTTCACCTAACTCACCGAATGCTTGCATCTGTTGCTGTTGGCATGTTGTCTTTTTAGAGACATAGCGGTCCATGAATGCTGTAGATAAATCCATCTCGTAATGCTAAAGTGTTAGCGCATGTTAGCGCACTAGCATTGTTGTGTTCGGGTATAGCCTGATTTCACTGTGTTTTCTGTGAACGTTCCCTTTAAAGCTTTGTTTCTGTTACAGCAACACATGGAAACCCTTCACTGCTTTACACTCTCATACCTTTTGTGCCTAAAAAGCATCCATTCCAGGAGCGCCGTGTGGTAGAGATGCTGTACTTCTCAATCATGTAGAAAGATTATATTGTACAAGACAAATGTAGAAAATGTGGATTTCTGGCCCGAGATGATTTATCTTTGTGTAGTATAGTTTTATAATCAAATGTTTCAAAAAGACAATACGAGAAAGCCATGATTGCCTTGCTACCTCAGACATTATCAATCACCCACAAGTTTGAGCAGTCAATTGATTTCCAAAATAACCGATGTGCTAGCTGCCGTCACTCTTGGTACATGTCTGAACTGCCCTGATTATTACAGTGTGCTTTTCCCTACTTTTGTTTTCACGATGTTATGATGATGTTGTGTGCTATCTTCAGTGCAGTGTTTGATTTTAACGTGATGCTAAGTCCTGATTGTGATCTAGACGATTCATCGCTGTGTGACCTGAAAATAGGCTGACTACACTACATGTAATGAATTCCGTTTTATTCAAAATAAAGTTTTATAATGAGTACTTTGTTTCACGTAGCGAGTGTTTTCATTCATTATAAAATAAATAAGGCTTTTGGTGGAACAAAGAGACAATCTCAAAATCAGTGGTGGACGAAGCAAGTACCGTATTTTTCGCCACATAAGGCGCACTTTTTCTTCCCCAAAACTGAGGGGAAAAGTTGGTGTGTCTTATACGGCAAATGCAGAGCGCCGCGGAGCGGAGGGCGGTCACGGCCGTAGGAGAGGCGTAAGAAAGGCTGCGGCTTCGGCCTAGCTCCTGTTATGGAAAAAAATGTACCTTCTCAATTGATAATAAACACTGGAGACCGTTTGAGAGAGAACACAGCAAATGCGGCTATTTATTGTAAAGGTTTAGCAGTCTCAATGTATTTCCTACACACGTGTTATCCGCAATTAGAAGAAGAACCTCGAGCCTCTCAGGGCGGGACTGAAGTATGACGTGTGCTCTTAAAAGTTTCTCAAATTACATTTCTCTAAATGACCACTAGATGGTAGTATTATATAGGAAAATTCCCATCACACTCCCCGGCGGTGCACGCTGACGTCATCACCCATCTCGTCGATCCTACCATAGCGTGTAGGACTCCGTGAAGGAGGACATTGTTATAAAATTATTTAAGAAGTGTGGCATTAGTAATGCCTTGGATGGAATAGAAGACAACATCTTATTTGACACCAGTGAGGAAGAAAGTGATGATCTGTCCTTCCTCATTTATGATAGCAGTGACGAAGAGGAATTTTTGGGGTTCGAATAAAAACATTTCTGCCTTTTTTTGTTACTTTTACTGTTTACTGACTGTTCATGTTACATGTTTGACATATAATTGTTCTTAAACTGCTGTTAACTTTTACACAGTTGATAAATATTTTACTACAGTATTTGGTTCAGAATCTTTTTTTTCTAGATCTTCCTCTTTTAAAATTGGGTGCGTCTTATAGGGCGCAAAATACGGTACTTGAGTTAAAGTAGAGATACACAAGGAAAATATTTTCACTTGAGTAAAAGTACAAAAGTATTATGATTTATTATGGCTAAAATATTATCCTTTTTGTCTCTTGCTTAAACAATATTTGAAAAAACATTGACTTTTATGAAGTTGTTTTTTAAATGATCATGAGCTCAAAAGCTTGAATATAAATTTCCTTTGGAACCAAATGAAATAACATGATTATTGAGCAGGCCTTTTTCAATGTAAGGTTTATTTGTAACATAGTTCCAAGTTTAATAAAAAAAAGGTTTATTATGTCTAAATTATTAAACACAGGTTTTTACAGGTTAAACACAAGTTTTCTTTTACTATATTGTATCTAGATGTCTCTGTGTGTAAATATAACCTGGTTATATCAGATTACCGTCACAGAAACTAGTTTCGGGAGTTTCTTCTATCATTTATTAAGGCACTGGCGTCTCAAAAAAACGCAGCTGTTGAACTGACACTGAACTGCATTCGCGCTAAATAGATATCAATAGTGGCAACCAAAACAATTCAAAGCAGAGTGAGCGCTGTACCTTGATTGATGGCTCACGCATGCTTCAGCGATTACGTTTTGTATCCATTCATAAAGAAAAGGAACGACTGATTTTGCTAAATGTAGTTGAGTAACTTTTCATTTCAGAGTCAAACATCTTACTTTTTAAAGTATAAAGTATCCCCAAATTAAAATACTTGAGTAAAGTACAGATACTTGAGAAAAAAAAGCTACTTCGTTACAGTAATGAACTACATTTAATTCGATACTGCCAACCACTGCTAGCTTTAGGAATGTGCAACTAATCCATTGGTTGATCACAATGTACTCAATACTTATGGACTAAATTTCACCCCCTGAAAGTTCTCATGAAGGTGAAAATTAAAGCTGCAAGCAGCAATCAATGTGCTCTTGCAACTCAGGCGCCATAAACACCCAATGGACAATTTGTTTCCCCATGACCAATCATTATTTAGGAGATGGGTTCAAGCAAGAACTAATAAAAATATAATTTACATTTATGCATTTGGCAGACGCTTTTATCCAAAGCGACTTACATTGCAAGCAATTAACACATTCCGTTAATTCTTGCTTTCCCTGGGGTTTGAACCCATGACCTTTGCGTTGCTAGTGCAATGCTATACTGAGCTACAGGAAAGCATATCAGCAAATTAAATATTTAAAACCACAACATAACATGACAGGAGCAACAGGGGGTGCTATGAATGAGTGAATATTATGTCGACTCATCAAATTCAGCATGTTGTTATTCATCTTTTGCTTTGAACAAAAATTCCACCATATCTCCACCTAGACCGCTTGAGCTACAACCACCAAAGTTTGCCAAAATATCCAAACTGGTCTGACTCAGGTTGCTCTAATTTTGAGAAAATTTATTCTAGGACATTTTCCGTTGACCCAACATAGGACCAAAGTTTGTAAAACTGCAACTTAAACTGAGAACCTCACAGAAATTTACAATGGCCACAAAAATAAATGAGACATGGCAACAAAAATTCTTCAAATGTAAACATTGTAGAGCAATAATTTTTTTTATGACGTCACGGCTCCCCAGTAACAAAACTGTTAACCCTCTATCTCAGCTTTGGTAAATGACAGACATAGGGGTTGGTTTACATAACTTACACTGATAAAAGGAATGTTATATTATGTCCCCTCCATAGCAACCATTTTGACATGGCAATCATAAAGATATGGAGGATTATTTATTATTACTTATATTGGCAACCAAACCTTCGACCCTGCCTATCATTCCATTTTATTAATAGAAACACATTTTATCTACTTTTTATATAGTTTTGGACCACTGTCACACATGCCAAATTAAGTGAATGAAGAACATTCTAAATGTTAATTCTGCATGCTCTGTGGCCACCTGGTAGCACTATAACTGATACTGAAGACTGCTATGTTTATGCGTTCACACACGGTCTGTTAACATGCTTGGTGAGTTTGGGATCGATTAGACTGTATAGGTCTGAGCTATAGCTAAATTTCATTTTTGGCCGCCATGTGTACAGAGTTAAAAAAAAAGACCAGTCAAAAAAGCTTCGCGAATAAACATCCCATATGCGTTGCTATACAAATGATGGAGTTTAGAGATGAACAGTGTGAAAGTGCCTGTTTTTGTAAAATAGCGGACTTCTTGTTGAGTTTTGAAACGCCATCCATATTACATTGTCTTAGTACCCTACTCATGTATGCTCAATTTTGTCTAACTGTATGGGCACCATTATCTGGAATGCATTAGGTGGTGCTATAGAGTCATTTAGACTCTTGCGTTAGGTGGAGCTATAGAGCCACTTAACACATACATATCAATGCACTTAAATTGAATAATATACATCAAGTATATCAAAAATACACAATATGTTCACAAAACTCTTGGAAACAGAAAAAAAACATAAAACTCAAACAGTGAGACTCGGGAAGAGAGTAGATGGAAAGACGATGATTGTCATTACTGTTATAAGCAATCTGTTTAAAAAGTGAAGATATATTGTGTTTCCTCCAAGAGGAATTGAGTGTAAAGATTAAAAAGAAGATGCCCGAGAATTGAGCCCTGTGGAACTTCACAGAGTGTGAGCAGATGCAGAAAATGTGTGTTCAATTCAGCAGAGAAAAAACAAACAAAAGAATGAACCACACAAAGTAAACGGTTCTCAACTCACCGGAGAAAAAGTGAGAACAGGATCAGAAGGTCATCAAACACATATTTTCAAATGGACTTCATTGCACTACTCATTGTTGTGTCTGTAGTTCTTATTATTTCTTCTTTTTACTTTATGTTCCGTGTAATTTACTTTATGTTCCGTGTAATTTACTTTATGTTCCGTGTAATTTCTTACGTTTGTGTAACTTGTGTATGCACCAAGGCCCTGAGGGTAACGCAATTTCATTTCTCTGTATGTATGCACTGTACATGAGGCAGAATTGACAATAAACACACTTGAAGTTGAACTTGAATGCTCTGGGCTACTGAGAAACAGAGATTCAGTTAGCTTGAATCATATAAAACCGGCAGTTTTTTTTGTAGTATTTGCAAAACAAGGAGTTTTGAGTGTTCTATAATGTTTGTAATAGATTCATCACAACCCAGTTGCCTTTGTAACGAATGTGAATGTTAAAACACTTGCAGGCCAGCCCCCTGCTAAAGACTTCTCTTACCTACTAATTGTATTTTTGGACAGAAAAGGACGTTTTTGTTAAGTCTGCAGCTAAACAACCAGCTTGATTTCTTACGTCGGGGGTGCTCATTACGTCAATCGCGATCGACCGGTCGATTGCGGAGGTGCTACCGGTCGATCGCGGCGTGAAATTGAAACAATATCATCCGATCATCCATCCCGTCACAGTTCAGTAAAGTTAGCTGCAGATTCACGGATTCGGTTTTCTCTGCTCAATAGCTCAAGACCAGAATGTTCTTAGTGAACAAATAATACCTATTTTTAATCTGTGTTATGTAGCGGACAAACTACAAAATGTTTTTTTATCAAAACAAGTTTCCCTCGGCATTCGCAGAAACACATTACCGTCTATGAGCAACCCGCTGACATGGAATCGCTTAGGGACCGTCTGCAAATGACCAGATCCAAAATATGTTTTTACCCAGAATATGCTTCATAACTTCATTCTAAATTGCTCTATTACAACCAAAATCAAGCAACACGCCACTCCTCACCTGTATATTGTACTGCACGACTCAGTTTCAATAAATATTGAAATATTTATTAGAGAATCATTTTTATTCTTGATTATTTGGATCAAAGCTCAATTGCTCCCATAAAAATCACTCTATTACCATCAAATTCAGGTCACACACAACTGTTCTAATGATTCAATTCAGTGCAAGTCTTTAAATTAAACTCACGCTAGTACAAAAAATGTAAATAATAAATTATTATGTGTGTTTTTTGTGAGCACCCCTGTCTTACGTGATGTGGGCTATAGGCCAAAAGTCGTGAATTCTTTGAGTAAATCTTGGAGACCTTGTTAGTAAAGAACTCTGACGCCATCAGAGATATGATACCCTATAACATCTTAGGTCTGTTAACATTGATCAAATCTCAGAAATATTTAACTTGGAGACGTCCTTAACTATGGTTTGGATCTTGTTTAGATGATCTCTTTGTTCTCCTACAATCTCATCTCAGAAAGCAAGCATTCTCATCTATCCAGGGGTTGGTCTTCTGTCTCAAACAATTTACGTGGGAACTTACTTCACAGAATTATCTAAAGGGTCTACAGTGTAGATGAGAAGAGAAGTGAAGCAGGTGCCCTCCCTCATATCTGGCTATTGATCGTATTGAGGAAGGCTGAATAAATGCAAGCTCAGGTTTAACATAATAAGGGAAAGTCAAGATGCATCGTACTCAACACAGAAGATGAATCAGGAAAACATATGAGACAAGAGTCCAGAGAGCTGGTGCATCAGTGCAAATATCCAGGGAGAGACACACTGCGGAGGGTAGAATGAGATGTTCCAAGATGTACCTTATGCCTTAAGGCCTCTACCCACTGGTCCGAATTGGGAGTCACACAAATCTTCTGATGGCTTCTCAGCTCTTCATCTGCGTCAAGGAAATATTGATGCAAAGACACTGAAGATGGCGTTTGTGGCACAACAGATGCTCAAGTGCCAAATGGGGAAAGAGGAAAGAAGAAGACGAAGGCAGTGAAGAATTCAAGCACAGCAAAAAAATGTTGAGCGGTTTATTCTGTTGGTCACAGGGAGCTCTTTGACAAAAACGTGGAGAAAAAAAAGAGAATTTGGTGAGCCATTTCTTTCACGTTTCCTGTAGAAAGCCACTATGAAAATGTGATATGAGCGCCACAGAGTGGCTTTTTTACGTCCTACTCACGTCACCAAAAAGACTTGGGACAAACAGATCCAATATAGCACCTTTTTTTCATTCGCTGCACTCGTTCAGTCCGAGTTGTGATGTCCCGTTGGCTTCCATGGTTTAATATCGAGGTGTATCGTCACATGAAACTGGCCTACGAAAATTCAGGTCGATGTGTAGAGGCCTTTACAAGAGCTTTGAAGAGTGTCAAGTAATGAAGTAGCATTTTCATAAAGTTGAACGATATTCTGTTTTGACATCGACATCGCGATGTGCGCATGCGCGATAGTCACATCGCCGGAACATACGATGTGAGGGGTAGCAAAACACGAGTTTGCTGTATGGCGTGTTGATTGGGTGACATGCACGTTCCACGTGCCTGCACACTGATTGGTTTGCTGTGATGCTGCTCTCCGCTCACAGCACATGTTCATTACTAAAAATGCGCGACGAAGAGGATCCGCCACAAAAATTTCATTTCAGAAAAGAAAGTCGAACTCATTTATTTGGGAGTATTTCGGCTACAAAAAGGAGGATGTTGACCAAAAGGAGGTACTTTGCATTGATTGTCATAAAGTTGTGGCCACAAAACATGGAAACACCAACAATTTTTCTGATCACTTAAAACGGCCTCACAAAGCTCTATACGACGAATACAAAGCCAAATCTAGATGTCAACCAAAACTAACAAATATTTCTGATGCCTTTGCCAGTGTGACACCTTACCAGAAAGGCTCTCAACCTCAGAAAGAAATAACTGAAGCAATAACGTTTCATATCGCTAAAGATATGTTGCCATTAAATATCGTCGCCAAAGAGGGATTTATATAAATACTTAGTTGTTTCATTAAAAAAATATATATATTTAAGTTATGTTATGAACCAGTCAGGGGGGGTTGGTGTTGTAAAGCTGCTGTTTAAATGTGTTCAGATTTTCTGTTTACAGGAATATGTTCTCTAATCTGCTTAGAAGATTTAATACAAAATGTATTAAAGTTTTATTTCATTTTGTTTATTTAAAATATTTAGCCATGATTATGATGACCAACACCAATACGGTTTTGGCCAAAAATATATTTATTTAAAGTTATATTGTTGTAAACCAATCAGGGGGTTGGTGTAAAGCTGCTATTTTATTTAAAAATCTTCTGCTTTTGTGTTTACAGAAATGTACTGAAAAATTTTGGAATAAAATATTAAGTGACCTTTTTGTCACTTGTAACGAAGCTTGCTAATTAGTGAAATTATTCATATGTTATTATTGACTTTAGCCTGGATTGATGGCTCTCAATATCGAAATACGCATCGTTTGGAAAAAAATATCGCAATGTAATTTTTTTTCCAATATCGTTCAGCCCTACCATAAAGCACGTATTACCTTTCTTGCAGACTGAGTTCCATGCATTCGCAGATACGGCATGCACCTACACACATCATGCAAACTGTACATCGTGCACAAGATAGAACATGCCCTGCTCAGGTGCACCATAATGACATGAAAAAAAACGAATTGGATATTTTTCATATTCAAAATAAGAAATCATATTTTCATAATGGGGTGGCACAGTGGCCTATCACTGGTTTGAGGCTAGCTGGTGGTTTTCCTTAGAGGAGTTCTCACCATGCTTGGGTTGGTTTCCTGCCAGGTACTTAGGTTTCCCCCATAAGACTAAAAACATTCATCAGGTTAATTGTGAATTTCTGTGTTGCCCTGTAATGGACTGGTGACCCGCCTAGGGTGACCCTAAAAGTGAAGAGGCGAGTCGAGAAAATGAATGAATTCATATTTTCAAGTATTCAGTCTTTATAGTGAAGCTCAACATTGATCCCAGGTGCATCCTGTTCTCTTTCAGTCGTTCACCTCTCCAAATGTCAAATTGATCGACTATGGGAACGATACCTGAGAGCGTTCAGAATACACCAACAATTTACAACGGGCCAGTGAGCACTAAGTTGTGCAAGTGTGGGTGATTAGTCTACACTCATTCTGCTTTTTCCTTGGAGCGAACCAGAGATCCTCTGACGTTTGATCGCTGGAGGATTGAAAAGTCCCTTACCTCCACTGTGATGTCGTCTGAGCTAGCCCAGATAGCATCAGCCATGGTACAGCTATGATAACGGAGAGCATCGCTTGTAGCGCAAAGACCATCATCAGGCAGGGAGAGTCATTGCATCTATATTTCCTAGACCCTGCTGAGAAACCATCTGAAGATTCTGCGAATCTCAATTCAGATCAACTTTGGTCAGTGAGCTGAGAATATTATGCTTACTTCACCAGAGCACCAGTGGTTCTCTAAGGCCAAAAGGGAAACTTCTAGGAAAACTAGCTTGAAGAGGTCCACCAATAGCTAGACATAAGACACTGGGAAGTCCAATGGAATTTACCAAATGCCCCAGAATTGTGTCCAGTGACACAAAGATTCAACACTTAAATGTGAATCCCTGGCATACTGCTCATCTTCTGGAGCCTGCAGTAAGTGATGGATGAGTCATGATACAGCAAGAACTAGCAGGATAAAGAGTGGGCTTCATGACAACTCTGTGAACCTCATCAAGAGACGCGACCAGAGCCCAGACTCAAATGCTGTTGAACATCTCTGGAGAGACCATCAGCAAAGCACAAATGGCATCGCTCAGAGTTGGACACAGAATTACGTTATGCAAAAAAAACAGCATGATAGCGGAGCAGCTCATTCTTTCTGCGGCAATAGACATGGTGTCCATCATGATGGACAAGGCAACCGCAGAAGAAGGCAATCCCTCTCTCAACCAACACATTTGCACAGCACATACAGGACATTTCCTTTGACCTCTAGGAACAATTCATTGACAAAATAACTGAGTCTCTTTATGCTTTACAAGTGGACAAGGCTAATTTATACGCTTAGAAACTTGTAGAGCTTGGCACCATTCAGCCGAGGCAATATGAGCAGGTGGGGTTTGTGTATGCTACTTTTTCTAGTGGGGAAAGTGAAAAAAAAGTTCGAGAAACACTGCCCTAAGAGGAATGTTGTCTGAGGTGCCAATTTTGTAGCTTGGAATATCTAAACAGTGTCGGGTGGTATTACATGGAACTCCACAAAAGTTAAGGCTTATTCACGTCAACCTGAATTTTCATTTCAAAGTTTTGTAAATATTAAACCAACGGGAAAATACACATTGGACTGAACATGTGGCGTCAACGAGTTTCAGAGTGCCATATCGAATCTGTTTTTTGCAAGTAGAATGACCAGTGAAAGCTAAATCTTTTGATGACATAAGTAGGACGTAAAAGAGCCGCTCAGTAGCACTCACATTGCCATCAATAGTGCGCAACAAATCCTCTCTTCAAATTTTTATCATACTGCTTCTCTGTGATCAGCCACAATTGGTGTAAACACTCAACCTCCACTGTTGTCTTCTTCCTGCTCTTCTTCTTTCCTGTTTGGCAAGGTAAGCAAGGTAATCTGTTGTTCTACAAATGCCATCTTCAGGCAGGGAGCGTCATTGCATCAATATTTCCTCAACGCAGACAAAGACCACCCTACTGAAAAGCCGTGCTGTGCGATTCTCAATTTGAACCGGTGAGTAGAGGACTTTAATGACTACGTGAACACCTGGCAACCCTAACCCTTCATTATGTTAAAGAGTATAGATATGCACAACCCTTTTCTACCTCGTTTTTGTACCGATAAAGGAATAAAAAAAGTGTAAAAAAATATATATATTCTTTACAGCATTGGAGCCTTGCAAAAATAGACAAGATTGGAGTCAAAATAGTCAGGTGAAGTCATGAATTATTAAATGAAACATTTTGTCTGGTAAATGTCAGTAGCGAAACAAATGGTATGCAAGTTCTTTGTGACCAGAGGCGGAAAACTCTTTTTTGCCACTGAAATGAAAGGCTAGAGACCATGAGAGACGAGAACAAATGTGTTTCTAAAAATCCTGTCACAAACAGAAGCTTACAGTTTAGAGAAATTGAAAGTGCTTTCCATCAATGCACGCAAACACAACAGTTCCCTCAGATTCAGAGAAGCAGTATTTCATATTCCATCATAAACTTGTTTCCAATCTGAACATAAACCGCACACTGTCCCCATCGTGTCTAGATTTATATTCCTCCGCCGGGAGAGCCTCATATTAACCTGCTCGATCATAAGCTTCAGCTTGCCTCAGATGAACCTGTTTTGAGAAACAAATGAAAGCTTCATTTCATTTTGCTCCTTGGTGCAGAGCTCATCTGAGTGATTATATGGATGTATCAATTATATCAATTAAATGCGAAGATGCTGAGAGTCTAATCAAAACTGTGAGATGTGAAACATAAGCTAAAAATGAAACCAACAAAGAACTGAGTGTATTTAAAATATATGTCGATTTTTATGTTAATTATTTGACTACTTTTGTTCTCAGGCTGATTTTTCCTTTGTAATCAATTTATTTTTGTTCGTTACAGCCGAAATTACGTTCGTTTCATTGGCACAAAATTAATTCCATACTAGATCAGTTAAGCCCCGCCTCCATTTGAAAAACATTTAGAAAGATCAACTGAACAACAAAAATCTGAACTGAAACTGAACCCTGGAAACTAAAACTGACAAAAATAGCAAAAAAATTATTGGGGTGTTTCCAATATCAAATTTTCAAAAATTATAGTTTTTTTTTTACTTTCAAAGCTATAAAATATATTTTAATTCATTTATTTCTCTTCACAGCTCTTTTTACATAAAGATGGTAGACACAATGCCATAATGAAATCAAATAAAGTGCAACGTGACAAGTGATGACAACGCAGCAAAACATATTTTTTTTCTTATAAGGTCCAGCCATTCAATGCATTCTCAGCTCTCAGTATTGAAATAAACACCATAAGATTTTTTTTAACACAGTTACTCTGTGTGGTCTGTCTATGGTTGCCGCAATGCTCTCAGAATCAGAATCATTTTTATTGCCATGGTCAGTGAAACAAGTTCCAAGGACTAGGATTTTTTTTTGGTGATGGTGCAAAACAATGAACACGTACTAAATAATAAATAATAAAGTGAAGTATATGCAAGTAAAATAAAAGAAATAGAATACAATATATTTAAAAAAAAGAAAAAAAAAATACTATAAACAATAAAAAAAACTATACATTGTATACATATATAACTATACTTTGTACATTGGGACAATGGTGGGGATTGTGCAGATAATAGTGCAATAGCAAGTGTTGTCCATGGGATTGTGGTCATTTGGTGTTCAAGAGTCTTATGGCGGAGGGGAAAAAGCTGTTCCTGTGTCGGGAGGTTCTGGTATGGATGGACCGTAGTCTCCTGCCTGAGGGGAGAGGCTCAAATAGTCTGTGTCCAGGGTGGGAAGAGTCATCTGTGATCCGACCTGCGCGTCCTCGGGCCCTGGAGACGTACAGGACGTGGAGAGATGGGAGCTTATAGCCAATCACCTTCTCAGCGGCACATACAATACGCACGTACAAAACTGATAATCCATCATGCTTTGTTGGATCACAAACTTCCAGGTGACCCAGGTTTACCGGGCAGTGATGAAATCCTCTGCTCTAGGCAATCTTAATCAAGAGCAGAACAGATGAGCAGTAAAACTCAAACAGATATCACCAGACGGTACTAGAAACAACATAACACTGTAGGCATCACGGGCACTGGTTGAGTTTAAGCATTTTTCCCCTCACAAAGAAGGCAACTAATGAAAGGGGGAGCAGTGTGGCCCCTAATCAGGTGAAAATCCCTCTGTTTCGAGTCTACGTTTGCACAATAGCTTACGTTTGAAGTCTTCCAGCACTTCATAAACGCTAGTGAGCTTCTTGCTGCAGATCTGATTCATTAGCTTCTTCTGAAAATCTTTCTACAGAAGGTTATATTAAGACATTTTGATCAATCCGTAGTTTGATCTATGTCTGTATTTGTTGTGTTCATGATAGAGATGCCTGGGTATGTATGATGTCTCTCTGCTACCAAATAGGGGAAAAGAACACACATTAGGAGAGGAACAAGTATGAACAACCAGCTACCATTTTTGAAACACAGTTCGAGCTGGTCATGCTAGATGCGGGCTCTTAACTGACACATTTACATGTGTGATTCATATATTAAATGCACTCAAAGCAAAGATGCACTTCAGCTAAATTCACTGCCAACTCAGTTACTCCCACAATCACCCACACATGTATTAAGTGAAAACACTCAGGCAGTTAAATGCAGCAAGAAAACATTTAAATATCAAAGAATGTACACTGGTGGTACAAATCGACGCAGTACACACATATATTCAACACATGTTGTTGACCATAATACTTGGTAAATACTCCATAGATGGGATGAGTGAGTTAAAAAGGAAAGGAAGAGACTTGATATTGAATGCAGAAAATTGTGTACATGAAGCCTATTGCTTGTGTGTACCTGGTATTAAGACGCATATGAATTTAAGTGACTTCAAATTCTGAATCCACGCATTGTGCTTCGGGATCCTAGCTCTCAACTCTCCCCATTGATATACAATGGAAGAAGGAGCTGAAACTTTGATCATTATTACACCAACAAGGTTTTAAATCAGTTTTAAATCAAGTGAAACTAGTGTAAATTACCAATAATGTGTTGTAATAAAGGTTAGAGTACGAAAAGAGAAGAGTGTCTGGCTACAGACTTCGACTGGCACTCTCCTACTATTGGACCAGTCCTGACTGGCTCTCTATTCGACAGCACATGACACGTGACTTCATCCGTTTCTGAAGCACAGTGTGGACGCAAAACTTTAAAATTGTACTTTCAATGTCCAGATTAAAATAAATGTTCAAAAGATTGTAAGTGTTCCCCTTAATCTATCTTGTGGTTGACCTCAATAATAAGAAAGTGTCCCTTGTGATTAAAACTGTGGTCCTAAATATTAAAAAAATACAACTGTTCGGAGTAAACAATTATTGTACTTGAACCCACACTAGCCTATGAGTGCGAAGCACCGTTATCCCCGCCTCCAAGGAAAGTTTGTACCAGAATGACTAACTTTAAGGAACCCAAACGAAAAAATAGAAAGCGAAAGCGAAGATGCTGAGAGTCTAATCAAAACTGTGTGATGCGAAACATAAGCTAAAAATGAAACCAACAAAGAATTGAGTGTTATTTTAAATGCAAATGTAGATTTCTATGGTAACTTTTTGATTACTTTGGTTGTCAGGCTGATTTTTCTCTGTAATCAATTTATTTTTGTTCATTTCAGCCGAAATTACGTTTGTTTTATTGGCACAAAATCAATTCCATACCAAATCAGTTACCGTATTTTTCACCGTATAAGTTGCACTTTTTCTTCCCTAAAACTGAGGGGGAAAAGTTGGTGCGTCTTATACGGCGAATGCAGAGCGCCGCGGAGCAGAGGGCGGTCACGGCTATAGGAGAGGTGTAAGAGAGGCCATGGCTTCGGTCTAGCTCCTGTTATGGTAAAAATATACCTTCTCAGTTGATAATAAACACTGGAGACCGTTTGAGAGAGAACACAGTAAATGCGGCTATTTATTGTAAAGATTTAGCAGTCTCAACGCATTTCCTACACACGTGTTATCCGCATTGGAAGAAGAACCTCGAGCCTCTCAGGGCGGAAATGAAGTATGACGTGTGCTCTTAAAAGTTTCTCAAATTACATTTCTCTAAATGACCACTAGATGGTAGTATTATATAGGAAAATTCCCATCACACTCAGGAGCCGTCGGAGCTGTTCATTTTAAATTGGGTGCGTCTTATATGTCTTATACAGCGAAAAATACGGTAAGCCCTGCCTCCATATGAGAAACGTTTCAAGGAATTAATCAGAGTAAACAATTATTGTACTTGAACCTCTTTAAATAGTTAATACCTGTGGTATCTTAGATAATTATTACATATTCACATATTCATTATGTCTGGGGTGTTTGATCTCCTTGGATTCTACTGAAACTGATTAATCTTTGTTAAGCTTGATTGTTACGCAATGTTATGAGAGATGGAGAGAGAGAGGAAATGAGCTGAAATTAAAAGGAAACAAGAGCAGGGGAATCTAATTAGTGGCAAAGTCTGTTTCCTGCCTCCAAAGTTCCAGAAAGCATTGGAGGCTTTTCTGTTATTCTTTCACACTGAATCAGATCTGTCACTCCGCACAGGGATTGATCCGATCATTAGTAACTGGTTACAGAGGCAGATTCATGTCGGTCACTGAGCCACTGTCAGAGAGCGAGAGACCTCGCAGTGTTGAAGACCATCCATTAGTCTCACAGCCAGGCCGCTTTACGGCTTCATTTTCCTCTGCCATAAGCAAATTTCAGAGTCAGAAGTTAGTTGGTAGCACTTCATCTCAATTTGGCATTTATTTCAACCATATTTCAAGCACCATACATCATCTTTATGGACGCAAAGAATTAAACGGGTAAAAGATTTATTCATTCACCAAACTTATTTTGGGCGAAAAGTACGTGCTGCTAGGAAATGCCATAATTTGAATACCTTCATAAATAAGAATAAGCAGATTAGTGTATCATTTAGAATTCTTCCATGATATATGAGACATTTCAGCAGTTAGTCCTGATGTCTCACTTAAGGCTAAAACCACAAAAAAATGTATTCCAAAACTTAATCTAAAATGGGCCGAAGAGTGTTTGACAGAAATGTTATCGCTGCTGTTTCATGAGCTTCTGCGTATAGAAAGAACGGGAAGAAAACATTTTGAAACGGGGCTAATACTAAGTGCTAAGGGGAATAGATGGGACACTCTTAAAAAGCTGTTTTTGTCAGCCAAAGAGTTCTGAAACATCAGTAAATGCAGCACTTCTGGTTTAAAAAATGTAAACATAATCATTTGAACATGCAACATTACGCTAATAATTAGGCCTATGTTGCAGCTTAAGCATAAAGTAACAAATACGAACGTACAAGGAGCCACAAACTCCCGCGTATCTAACTCAAGAATTGATTGACATCGATACCAATCGAATCACTCATTTTGCCGTGGTTACTGTGGGTAGCACTGCTCTGAAGGGCGACAGCGGGGGCTTATTCTGAGTGCCCTGTCTTAGGGGTGCTTCCTGTACAACAGGCCCTGTCCTCAGAGACCCCTTCCTTGCCTTAGGCTGTGGACCAGAGATTGAAAAGAAGGGCCTGTTCTCTAAGCAGTGTGCACTCAGAGGGGGCTCCATCGCTTTAAGATGCTTTGCATGAGGGAGAACTACTAGGGTGAACATTGTGTGACCAAGAGCCTGTGAAATGTGTGGCAGTTCACAGTTCCTGCATCAGACCTTGTGCAAAGTAAATGCCTTAAACCCCTGCTGGGCAGCCGTGGCATACAAAGCTGTGACCTGCCACATCTGTAATATATATATATATATATATATACTAGGGGTGTAACGGTTCACAGGTATGTATTGAACTGTTTCGGTGTGGCCTGTTCGGTTCGGTACACTTGCGTAACGTTTCGGTATATTTTTTTATTAAAGAATATAAATGTATTATTAGCGCGATATTAAGCGCAGAGGAACATTGTTCCTAGGCGAGTTTCCGCACGGACGCTATTGAGTGACGCACAGTAGAGCTGCACGAGTAGCTGTGAGAAATGGCAACAGCGAAAGAGAAGCCAGAGCTTGAAGACCCTCCCACCTCACTACGGTCTCCTGTTTGGGAACACTTTGGCTTCTCTGTTAAAATACATAACGGGGATAGACGAGTGGATACATTTAAAGTTGTATGCCGACATTGTTCCACGGAGATCAGGCAGGCAACACATCTAACATTTTCTACTGCTGGAGATATTGTCACGGCAACCAGATCTGTGCTCTCTTCAGAAAATGTGGATAGGTTAATCTTTTTAGCCTAAAACTTGAATAGTTAGTTTTGTTGATATATAAGCTGAAGCTGTTGCTAGTGTTAAAAGTTTTCAGGTCCTAACTAGTTGCAGTATTTAATTTTTTATTTTAAAAATGTGTTTTTCTTTATAAAGAGTGCAATTTATTTAAAATATCACCCAAATGTGTCACTTTTATTTATTTTATGCAAGAATTCTATTGTGTATTGGCAGCTTTTCTAAATAAAGATTATGTAAGTTCTTATTGTTTTGTACCGAACCGAATGAACCGAACCGAACTCTCCAAGACACTGTACCGAACCTAATACGATTTTA
>SRMA01025871.1:7071-70785 GCA_007224835.1 Danionella cerebrum | reverse complement strand
ATATATATATATATATCTGAACACATTTCAAATGAGAGTGTCCAGAGACATGGACACGGGTTGTGCACGTTTTAAGTTTTTCTGGTATACACATTATTAAAGAGTAGAGGGTTCAGTAACACAGCTCTTAAGGCAAATCGATCGTTGAGCATGTTTAATTAAGTGCAGTTGGACTTAGAATATGATTATTATAATTAGCTTTGGTAATTTTAATATAACTTGTGGACCGGATCATTTTATATTGAGTGCTCTGATTCATAACCATTTAGATCCTGGGTACATTTCCATCTTTAGTAACAGTACTACATCAATAAAAGATGATTCAGTGACATAGACATTAGGGTCAGACTGCACTTAGATCTTGGAAATAAATTACTGATACTATATTTTGTCTAAAATGGAAAAGAAAGTGGTCCTATTCTGTAAACATGGGTGGTTAGTGATCAATCTACCTCTTAGGTCATAGGCTTCTGATTTTGTTCATAAAGAGCATTTTAGAGTAACGTTATTAACCATTATTAACCATTTTGCAGCCCTCTCCGCTGATTGCTCAAAGACCGCAATGTATTCAGACAAAAATAGAGCTGTACGCTGTACGCAATTACAGACAAGCCAAAGAGAGCTTATTTTAGAAGTGAGCAAGGAGGGCCACAGCCCTGGACAGTTTAGTTGCAACCTTCATGAAAAACAGCTGATTCTACTTATGCTCTACTATTGTGCTCTTCTTGGTTTGTTTAAAGCTGCCAGTGTTTGTACTGGAGCAGAGCTGGAACAAAAACCAGGAGGGACACCGGCCCTCCAGGAATGACGTTGCTCACCCCTGCCATAATGTCAATGGTCAGTAGTGGTATCATACATACGCAAGTGTCTCCACCATGAGCACATAAAGACCAGCACAAACCAAATCACCGAACTACTGATCAGACAAGTACAAACATAGACCCATCTGTGCACAATTGAGCTCAACTATGTCTTGTTTAATCTGATTCTTATTCTGTATTTTGTAGTGGTGTCAACACTGGAGGTGGGAGTCATTCTTCTGCTTGCTTTCTAGTAGCTAGGTCATGCTGAATGTCTATTTTCTCTTTCTTCTGTTGACACCGGAGACCTACAGCTTCAATGTTTGCCTGTCTTGGTTTTACTCCAGCACTGGAAAGCACTGTTTTACTTTGAAAGGGAAGTTAAAAGTAAAAGTGACATTAGGTATGCAGTGACGCATATGTGGAATTTGTGCTCTGCGTTTTACCCATCTAAGGGCACACCCATAGCAGTGGGCAGACATAGCTGCGGCATCCAGGAAGCAGTGGGGGATACTAGTGCCTTGCGCAAGAGCACCACAGTCGTGTTTGTCACCGGTAGGAGAGAGCTTTCAATGATCATCTCACTTTCGACTCCCAGTGGAGCTGGGGATCTAACCATCAACCTTCTGATCTCAAGTCAAACTCCTTGGCCACTAGGCCACGCCTGCCCTTTTTTCAGTTTCATTCTGTGTTTGAGCATTTTCCTCTTGTGCTCACATTACTGGTAAAATATTTAGTGATTCTTGTGATCATTTCTGCCATCTGCTCATATCACTATCTCTGTTTTCTTCTGAGGTGTATGGTTGCTGATGTGTTCAGTAACCGCATGTTGCTCAGTAGGTCTTTGTCACATGCAAGAATAGGTCTTAATTCTATTGCTGTCTTACTGTTTGTTTCAGTTTCTTTAAGGCATTTTATTTTTAGTTATCATGGTATTCCCTTCTGTCGGTGTTTGTGTTTTCTGTTAAATCCATTGAAAGACCTTTTCTCTATTTTTGTTGCTCTGCATTTTTATCGTCACTGTCCACCCTCTGAACCCTGACACATATGATTTAGGTTTATTGAGCAATCTGTCTGGTGTGAAAAGAGTCATCAGTTATTCCCCTTGCTCCAGAAATAAACTGATTTAAAGGTGCAAACGCACTCCAAATGCCCTTCCATGTAATCAGTACATTCTGTGCCTCCGTCGTTGTTGGTACTGTGATGAAAGATGTCACTTTTCATTAAAATCTTTAAAAACTAAATATTGTTTAACCTTTAGAAGTCTCTGCACGCACTGCGTGTGCCAATCATACCAGCTGCTTTGAATTAAGTAGAAATGACGTTGTTCACCTATTGTTAAATTTAGATTTCAAATATAATGTGTAGGTTTCAAAACTCAAACTAAAATGTGAGAAAAAGCACATTTCATTTTGCAGAAAAGAAGGGAAGTATAACACCTGTGATATGGAACACACAATGCACAGTGGAACGAAAAGTGCAAGGTTTAGGAAAGGGTCAGCTGCTTTTTAATACAATTTTTTACCTTATTTGCTTTTTAGGGGAATTTATGAATTTTTATTTTGTTTTAACACTTTAGATTTTGTTATAAAACATGAAAAAAAACTTCAGGTTTGTTGAGGAGTTATTGTGTAATATAATTTTATTTTTTTAAGTTGTACTAAAAAGAATGATAGCAAGCATTGTCATAAATACAGTGTTAAAGATAAGTTGTTATTATTATTATTTATTATAGCAAATTGTAAATTAGTAAAAAACACTCAAAAAGGCCCAGACTTAAGGCCAAGGGTTAATGTTTGTAGGCTACTCATTTTAAAGTATGTTTGTTAGCTGAGTAAACCAAACGTAAACTTAAGCCCAACCATTGGTTTAAATGTTGATCTGTTGACCTTTAGTTACTCTATGTTTTAGGATAAAATAATATTAAAGTGTAGTGAAATACTAAAACTGTCAACTGTATAATTAACTAAACATTGGCACAGATCGTGAGTGTGCTTTACTTGTATCCTCACAAGAGCTCTGGTCTCCTTTGCAGTGTGTTATCAGTGAGGCAAGACTGAGAACAGAGCAATAATCTCCAAATGGCAGCTCTGTCCCTCTGCCAGCCCTTTTGAAGGTGGGTGCTGTGTGTGTTATTGAGGATCTGGCAACACTCTGAGTCTGTGTTCCTTTAAGGCAATGAAATGAATAAGGGTTTGGAGCGTGGAGAGCATCCCCTGCCGACTGTCTCTTATGCTCGATGAAAACAGACCGTGCACTGAAACTGTCCAGCAAGGCAAACCCACTTTTTTCTTTCATCCCTCATCACTCTTTCATGTGGAATTTGGCAAAGAAGGAGGTCATGAAGTCTCCTGCTGTGGACAGGATTCAGCCGAGATAGAAGAAAATCAAAGAGGATGATGAATTTGCTTCTAGCGTGCTGGTGTGGTGAATGTGAGTGCTAAGATGAGGATTTGGGGGATTGTACTAGAGTTCATGTGTCGGAAGAATGAGGAGGTGACATCTCAGATTCTCAGATCATTGAAATTGGGGGAGAACGTGGTATGCCTGGATAAACAACCAGACATTTCATGTGTCCCACTTTATTTGAACATAGTTTTAGGTAGAGAAGTGCAGTGGGTATTAGTGGCTTTTCAGTGAAAAGGTTGGTTGACTTACATTTAATTGATCTACTTGGGATCTAACGAGGCAAAAATTCACATAATATTTATTTTCTGATACAAAGGCTTAGTTTGAACATTACAGACTTGGTTACCATGGCAACTAATCTTAAATACAACACTAATATGGGCTGGTCCCAGACATTGACAGATGAATAGATGAGAAAAACATAGACACATAGAGTTAGCAGTTTAAATGTTCAAAGTAAGGTCATAACAAACGTCATGTCGTTCTGTACGCGAAAACTGTCTGTCAGGAGAATTACTAGAACACAAGAGTTACACGTAAGCATTAAGGATTTAAACGGTTATAATATATTTAAAATATTTATACACAATAAGAAAATAATTATAAGAACCAAAGCAATCTGCTTAGAAATGATCAGTTCCAAAGACAGCACACAGACTTTTGAGGCCATGGCTACTCATATGACAAGTGGCAACAGATCACTAATTATAAGAAGAGACTGGGAACTGATGACAGTTGATGATAATGAGAGATTTATCTTATGAACATGACCTACAAACATGATTTATCTGATTTAGAGGGCATTTCATATTTTAGCGATTAAAAAAAAAAAAAAAAAAGCCATGCCATCTCACTGAAAAGCATGCAAACCCATCAGGTAGTCTTATCGTTCTAACCACAATGGCATGTTAGGCAGACAGGTTGGCATTTCTAAATATATCTTGATTTTAGAGTTTGATGTTCAATTTCAGTGTTGGTATGAGGTTTTTTATACATGGATGACTATGATTTACACAGTTTACCAGACAAATGTGCAATTTCAAAATAACCGTATTTGTGTAAATGGGCCTTTTTTTTGAGAAAAATTCTGGTGGCGGAGCAACAAACAGATGAAAAATCTTTAAATCTGTGTTTTTCATGCACACACATTTTTCAAATGCATATAAAAAAAAATAACGTACACAACTGAGTAGGATAAAATTTTATCCGATAAGAGAAAATGTGCATAAATTTTGATGCAAACGAATTCACAGAATAAATCACAATGAAATGTGTTTTTCTGTCTGAACTGGGGTGCAATGGGGCGACAACAGTTGAAAAACCATTGCTCAGAATCTGAAATGTTGTTTTGGTCGTTCTAGAATTCTTTAGTCAATGTCTGTTATCAAAGTGGTTCTGGATTATCACCTCCCAGAACTTTCTTGACTGGTGAGAACATATGGTAACGCGATTGATTTGTGATCCAAAGTGTAGCAAAGGTGAATGTAAGGAAACCCGCACTCGAAAGAATAATTATCTGGTTCTCAGGTAACCATATGTTCTCATGGAACTACTGAATAGTTATCACTTCGATATTAGGGAACTACTTAGTACTTGGAAGAGTACTACAGTGACAACAAGGAATTTTAGAGATAACAGTAGTTGCCGAATCGTTAATGGTAGTTACTTTGGAGTTATGTATATATGCTTTTGACTGCAGCGCCTCCCATGTATTGTCTACATGTGCTTGATGCAATGGCTTTTTTAACCTGCTCCACACTGCCCTCTGAAAGCCAGTGCCCTCTTTTTGAGCTACCTTCCTTAATGTATATACATTCTCTGTTTCTCTCTTTACAAGTTGGCGCCGCAGATGGCTACCTCAGTCTGTCACGAAAGCAAATTCATTGTATGTGCAAATCTACTTGGCAATAAAGCTCATTCTAATTCATTCTGATTCTGAACTAAGGAAGAGTATTCTAAAATGTTACCAAAAAATGTCCAAATACACTGCTCTAAAAAACAAAATTTAGACCAAAACATAAGCTCACCAGGTCCACCAAAACTAAACCATGGGATAAATGCAGGTCTCAAGTCCCTACAAACTAAAGACAAAAATAAAATGGGTGGGACAAGCTCAATTTTCCAGTAGGGTTCCACCACTGGTAACCACCAAAGTCCAAGACGCCAAGCAGAGAGAGAGTTCACAAGCAAGCGGAGGACGTCAATGTCTAAGTTACTTGCGGAACCTTGTATAAACAACACTATTTATTTACCAATCAGAAACTTGGACACAAAGTAAAAAAGGCTTACTAACTTTCTATCACAATAATTTATAAATATAAATGATATATAAACACATTTTATCAAGGTATATTTTATCAAGGTACACTAATTTAGTTTCTACATAAAGTCCTATTCACGTTTAGGTCAAAGAGCACACGAATGCACACGAATGCCCTCTTTTGACCAGTCATGCACTCATGCTAAAACAACAAAGTACTGTACCATGACAATAATGGTTGAAAGAGCTTAAATATCCTAGAGTGTTTGAACTATTGCACTTTTGAGCTTTTATTGAAATAATGCATATCTAGAATTTATAAATGTGCCAAAATGGAGTATTGTTGTACATTGTGTGGCTTAAAAGTCTGTGACCGAAAGTCAACATATTTTGGGTTTGGCACTTTAAAGACAGTCTGTATAAAAATACAAATATAAAATTCAATAATATACCATTGAAATACAATACAACATACTCTTGAAATCAAATAAAGTGCAATTTTAACATTTCAATTATAATCTCTGAAAAAAAAAAAAAACAAAAGGTATTTAAGTTGATGGTGAACAATGAGAACAAGGATTCAGGACCCGTGCTTAAGTTCTACCCTCCTTTGTTTCTGATTGGCTGGATTGCAAACGTTTTACAATCATCAGCACGGTACATGAGATGAGAACACTTATTCTGGGATCTTACATTATTGTGATTGTCACAGATACGTAAAATTTTTTTTGACAAATTTCTGTCAACTCATTTAAACAGTATTTTAATATTACACTAAAAGTGTAAATTATAAGTATGCAAATTAGGATCTTTATAATTTTCTAGACGTAATCTCACAAATTCAATTCTTCATGACAAGAGCACAAACTCCTGCTAGAATCATGAAAGTTCAATTCAACCATTAACATACCAAATATGGTACTTTTAAAATAAACCATGGGATTTGTGTAATTTATTATTTAGTATTCTTATGCGAGTTAGGTCAGGGCCTCATTATGCTAAGTTTTCTGAACAGTGGTGTTAGCATGAGTCAGCACATTGATCTCCTGACCACTCACTGCGTAGATGCCATCTCTGATTAAACCTCAGAGCTCTGCATTAGTCAGATTTAAAAATTTTCTGCCTTTGAGGGAGAAACTGACTAAAATTTTATAGTTTTATAGTATTAGTCTTATACATTAAATACAAAGAGCGATAATTCTGTGTTTGTAAATTTGATGTGCATTTGCAAACAGTTTTATTTAAAATCCACTTCCATCATCAAAAAAATGTTTTGTTACAATTTACAATATGTTCAAGTACAGTAGCACCGGTCCCTGTACGCAAGGTATGCAGTCTGCGGTATGCACCATCATCCCATTTTCTCTCAAAAAAAAATTAATAGTTACGTATTAATAATAAACTACAATTGTTATATGCATATGTTTACATTTTAAATATAAAAAAAAAACTTTGAGTTATACAAATACGAGCTGAATCCATCTTCACTTTGACACTTTCTGGTAGAGTTGAGCCGGATACCCGGCTGAAACAAGTATTCGGCACGGATAAAGCACTTTTGACGTTTACTGTGTCTGCGTTCTGTGATAGGCTAGTCACAGCGCCCCTCCCCTCCACACATACCCCGCTCTGCTCACACAAACACAGAACACTGAGAAGAGAACAGTGCGCTCTCTGTTCTCTCCCTCACTCACTCAGGTTTGCAGGTTTTTTCGTTAACGTTTAGGGTTTCTTCAGCTTCAGGTTTGTTTTTTAATTTGGTTTGTTTGTAGTACTTACGTTTTAACCAGTAGAGTTTTAGTAAACATGGGGTTCAGACGTGGTGCTTTGTAAAAGCGACTCCCATCTCTGCCTGTCTTACACGCTTTGTACTGCAGCATCTTAGTTGTCCACCTACAAGTGTCCAGTCTGAGCGTGTTTTTAGCACAGCTGGAAATGTGGTCAGTCCACAGCGTGCAGATTTTGACCCTAGACATGTGGAACAACTGGTCTTCATTAAAGTCAACGCAGATCTGAAAAACAGCGTCAGGCTATTTGATCCGTAGAACACAATCACCCCCCCCCTCTCTTTTTCTGTCTCGCCTCTACTCACTCACTCACTCACTCACTCACTCACTCACTCATTCACTCACTCAGTCACACATACCTGGTGTGAAAACAAATAAATAAAATAAATAATAACACTGCTCAAGGTAAAAAAAAGTTGTGTAAAAAAAGTACATTTTACTTCATAATTGCAACCGCATGTGTTGTATTCATTGTTGCAAAACTTGTTCTGTATATAGTTCGAATGTTATCATCATCAAAACTACTGATCTGAAGCTCATTGCTGATGATGTCATGTAAATAGTTTTCTAATCAGCAATAAATATAACAATTTCTGATCAACCCATATCAATTGCATGCTTAAAATAACATACCAGTTAAAGCCCCGCCCATTTCAAGACAACATGACCCACTTCCGGGGACAGATACAGATAATTCATATGGTTAACAGATACAGATAATGTTGTACTTGCTCATCCTTACTTCCTGGTCCACCTCAAAAGGAAGCAACGCTTCCGGCATATTCTTACTCTGTTGCTTTCACACTAATGAAACAGATATGCTGTTTACTATTTAATAGTCATGTGTTTGGAGCTTTGTTTTTTTTGTCAGAATCCAAAATGTAAGAATATTTTACTGTAGATTTTTTTTAGTTATTAAAAATGCATTCAGTTAAATATATTTTGGGGGGGCACCTTAGAACATTTGCGCCTAGGGCACCCATTTAGCCATCAGCGGCCCTGCTCAAATACTATTTGCATTCGATTTAGCTGATTTTAACATATCGCGAGAACTTAGTTTCAGGTTACATGCAATGCTTGCAGGTTGTGAAGGTGGCTAGAAGAAGGGACAGAATTAGTTCTGAAAAAGTTCTGAAAAAAATCTCTCAACAACATTCGGTGTTGTATCAACAGGTCAACTATTCATGAGCGGGATTGCAGAGCCTGAAAGCTATGGAACCTTCCATGTCTTCAGAAGTGGTGATGAAGGTAAGTGTGAGGTCCAGGGAATTTACACAAGTTTGCTCAGGTTCAGTTAATCTATTGTTTAAGAGGTTTTTAATTGCATCGAACAGAAACTGAGAAATAAAACCTCAAAATATGCCCAATACACAATTTAAAATCTACTGTACTGCAAATATAATACTGATTTGAGGAGCACGGATCAAACATGAACCTGAAAGTAAAAAACAAATCATTGACAAGTTGTTCAAATCTGCTGTCTCTAACATTTAGAAGGAAGTAGCCAGTGCTTAATTTGTTCCGCCGTTTGCTGGAACGCAATCCGTTTTCTCTCAATTTCTGGCTTCCAAGGATCCGGAAAATTTTATTCTGGGATCCGGTAATTATCTGACCCCATTTGTCTTTATCTGCCCAATTCCTGCCCACCTTTTTCACTCTACTGTACTACAATGCTTTCCCCCGACTCAAGAATATACAGAGCACTCGCCTATGGTGTGCCAGGCTGCCTTCGTCGTAGGCTGGTGCTGTCCCCTGCAGTCGGCAGGCCGGCCCGTATTATGTGGAAATTAGCGATTAGATAAAAATATTATAAAATAAAATAATTAATAATTATTGTGTTAGTGTGTTTTCTTTATTGTGCATTGTATAATGTAAAAAAAAAATAATAATAAATAAAATGCACTACTAGCAAGTCTGAAAAGGCTGCTGCTGGGTAATTTACGTCCTGTACGTAACTTATTTTTAGGAGGCATTTGGCCAAAAAAAAAAGTGTCCTGACTCCTTCGTGCTAACATGTCTAAAAGACAATCAAGTTTGCTTTCGTTTTTTAAAAGAAACGAAGACTCAAGTCTATCATGTTAAACGGCCATTTAACATGATATTGAAGATTAAGATAAATTGTGTTGAAAGTAATCTAAAGGTTTTTTGTGTGTATATGTCTTAAATTATGTTGTAAATGATGTATGTAAGTCCTGCTGCTTAAAAGTAGGCATGTTAGACACTGAACCATTGCGTTCTGTTTGTGTTCCAGCAACTGTTTTGGGCCAGCCCCCCTGTCCGTCACCCCAGTCCTGTTGTGTTCCAGTAACTTCAAATTTACAAATTAAGCACTGGAAGTAGCTGTAGTGAAAATGAGCCTTGCTGAGAGAGGGACATTCTCCAGCGGAACAAACAGCACAGAAGACGTTGATGTTTCACAGTGGGTATACCAAAAACTCAGAGAACCGTGTTCTCAATGTGAACATGGCAAACAGTTTCCCCAGGCTCCATTTTTGTACCATGAAGACCACCCTCCTGTGTGTCAGACAAGTTTGTCATATAACTTCTCATAATAAATGCAATGAATTCTCAGTGGGATGGACATCCTCAGCCTCCAGTCTCAATGTGCACCTTCAATCTTGATAGTCAGACCTTTGAAGAGACGGTAGAGTATCAGGACCGTTGATGTTCTAAAGCTCTGAACCAACAGCCTTTGTAAAACTGTTCTAGAAAATGACCTCTTTAATTACAGGGGACGCACTCCTTCCTGGTTTCTGTTCCAATCCTGATTCAGTACAAACACTTTAAACAAACCAATAGTAGAAACGGGTGCATTTCATGAAGGCTGCATCTAAACTATGCAGGGCTGTGGCCCTCCTTGCCCACCTCTGTCTAGTTATAAACACCTCCTTGTGCTCTGGCTCTTTCCCCACTCCCTAAAAACTGCAGTTGCAAAACCACTATTGAAAAAGACAAATTGAAAAACATTGTGGCTAATCAACTTAATGAGTTCCTGACCCTAATTGAGCACATGGATTGTAACCAGTCGGGTTTCAGAGCTCATCACAGCACAGAGACAGCAGTACTTAAGATAATCAATGACATCCGATTAAAAACTCAGTTATTCATTTAATCATTTTCTAACCTGCTTTTTATTCACTTTCGGGTCGTGGGGGTCTGCTGGTGCACCAGCGCACATTAGGCGAGAGGCAGGGATACACCCTGGACAGGTCGCCAATCCGTCACAAAGCAACATTCACTTTTACACCAAAGCGGAATTTATTATTCAATTCACCAACCGCATGTTTTTTGGGATTGTAAACCAGAGTACCCGAAAGAAACCCACACAAGCACGGGGAGAACATGCAAACTCGTTCCAGGAAGGTCACCACCAGTCTCAAACTGGCAACCTTTAACTGGAAGGCCACAGGGCAACCCACTGTGCCACTGTGCTGTGGCAAAATAAAAACTAATTAAGGAAAAGTGACTGTTTTGGTTTTACTTGATTTGAGCATTGCCTTCGACACAGTCGACCACAAAATCCTCAACAGACTAAAACTTTGAGGGGCTTTCAGGAACTGTGATAAAATGCTTCAGAACTTACTTAAAAGCCCTAAAGTCCCCGGTACCGGCGACTTTAAATGAAAGCTAACAACCCCGGGGCTTTAAATGAAAGCTAACAACCAGCCGAATCCAGCGATATGTAACTCATTTACATGGCGCAAAGTATTTCAGAGCAGGGAGCGAAAGTTCCCCGAAAAAACGCCAGCAAAAACAAAGCAAGCATGTAAATCTTGTCTTACCTTTGCCGTTTTTTCAACAAAAGTTATTTCCATAGCGATAAAAGTCCGTTTGTTGTTATGTCCGGTGTTGTACTATTTTTCGACTCCCCTCTGCGTGAACGCGCATTCAATCACGTGATTGCACAGACTAAGCAAATGAGAGTTCACATAAAATGTTTACTCGTGAAGACGTTTTTATTTTTATTTTGCTTATATGCCGCGTAGATGTCAAATTAACTTGTAACACATTGTTTCATTATAAATATGTTTAAAAGAATGCAATCGCCCAATGCAAGTTGCTTACAGCAGTGAATATTGTAATTTATGAATGTACAGCATTAAACAAACTTCAGATGTTTATATTTTCTTTGCATTAGACTTACTACTTAAAAGATATTTTTTTGTGAAATGTTGTTTGCATTCATTTGTAATAAACTGCCTGGTGCTGCTTTTTAGTCCATGTGCAAAAAAAAAGCAAAGCAGAAAGACTGTAATGAAATCACAATGCCTATTTTGAGGTTTTGTGTGTAACTTATAGGATAAATACCACACATTAATTGTGATGAAGCATAAAGGGCCTAATAGACAATGAAACTGAAACAGCTTGTTTTGCCCTGTAAATCTAGTTTATGGATCTATGTGATTTTTATTGTTAATATCAGTTCCACGTGATAAGAATTTGACAACCTAATACAATTTTATCATGTTTAAAATGTCCATTGAACCTAAATTCATGTTAAATGTGCACATTGTGATCATGCTCAACCGGTGATAACAATAACATAAAGTCCATTATTTCAGCATAACAATATATCAGTATAACAAGGTGCCAATAATGCAAAGGAAAGGCAGGTAAACATTTAGTTTTATTCAGAGTGACTCAGTTCCATCATTGTTCTATCATTTCCACAATGGAATAATGTTTCTGTCCCTGTTTATATTGTGCCAGTGTCCTGTACTTGTTCCAACCCTGTTTCAAAGTATACACCAGCAGCTCCATACAAGGTTTTTATCAGTGTGTTTCTAAACACTATAATGTGCAGGGATGGTAACAACATATCGACTGCATTACCAAGGACATGCCAAATGGTACTGCAGTATCCAGAAAATGCTCTTTCTTTTACCTCTTACTTTAAAAAATGTATGCATGGAGTATTGTATGCGTTTCAAAATTTAAGAAACAAATAAAGATAATTTTAGAATCAGCATAAGATAATGAATGCAGTGAGAAAGAAACGCTTTGGTGTGTGTTTTTATTTTAATTCTATTTTTGACTCTTAAAGCTGTAAAAATGAACTTTCCCCATTGTGGGACAAGCTTTTTTCTATAAAGCTTTTTATTTTTTATCAACGATTTTTTACTTTGTTTAATCCTTCTTTTTACTTTAAATGTTAATTATTCTAATGAGTACGCAAATAAAATACAAGTCGAAAATCTGCCGGGGAGTCGAAATATGGCACAACACTGGTCTATAGCTTCGCGGAAACTCCATTTTGCCTCTTTTCCTTAGCTCTGGGCCTGAATAAATAACATGACCAAATATGAAAACACTCCCCGTGCGTAAAAGCAGTCCTCTCCACGCTCCGTGTCCTGTGATTTGTCGGGGATCCTGTCAGTCTCAAAAGGGTGAATATCATTGGATTCTACAGATTCGAAGCTTTCCAACGAGGTATAGAGTTCCCGGATTGGACAGACGGTCGAGGGGTGGGCACACGCGGAAGTTTCAAGGTTGGAAGCGGTATGAATAGGAGCTTACGCAGAGTGCACGGAGACAGAGTAAAGGGGCTTCCACCCCCCTTTTTTGTGCCAAACTGTGCCAACATGGATTACGCCTGAACTTTGTTCAATCAAAACCTATGCAGAATATTAGTTTCTTGTTGTCTGGACACCAAACTTGCTACAGATGTCCTTGACATGTAGTGGTTACAATTGATTGTGTTTATTTGCTTCGTTACAAGTAAAATAAGGAGATATTAGAGGAAACGTGGGGTTTTTTTTAGGCGGAGTTCATTTTTTGGCCAATTCAACATCAATTACTCTTAGCCAGTGTTCTTGACTGTCAAATTAACTCATCCACACCACTCCCCAAGAACCTATCTTCATTTTGATACCAAGATTTGCAGTTTAGGCCTTGGAAAAGCTGAGAAAGGCCTTATAAAGTGAAGGTATAGGATTTTTGGAAAATACGCCTAGGGCTTAAGAGGATAAAAGGAAGAGGTTTCTATGTGAACATAGATAGGTGACCCAAAGATGAACTGGACAGCAGTGTCAAGTGGAGTCCCTCAAGCCTCAATCATTGGTCCACTAATATTTAAGCTGTACATGCTTCCTCAAAAGTCAAATCATGAAAAAGAACCAAATATCATTCCACAGTTATGCTGATGGCGCACAAATCTTTCTCGGTATCTCCCCAAATGACTACAACCCCATAAATTCTCTCTGCTAATTAGAGATTAAAAACTGGATTCAAAGCAACTTTCTTCAATTATATATAGACAAAATTGTCATTGGATTTTGAACTTACTACCAAGAGCCTAATTACTATAAATTATGGACTGGCGACCTGTCCAGGGTGTACCTCTCGCCCAATGTGCACTGGAGACCCCGAAAGGGAATAAGCAGGTTAGAAGAAGAATGAATGAATGTCAGGAATCTTTGGGTTATTCTGGACTCTGATCTGAGTTTCAATATCCACGTCAGCTTATTGCCAACTTAGAAACATTGCAAGAATCAGATGCTTTGTTTCTAGACAAGATTTAGAAAAACTGGTTTCATCTCCAGTAGGCTGGACTACGATAATGCTCTTCCCAAAAAGACCATTAGACAGCTACAGCTCTTTCAAAATGCAGCAACTGAAATTCATGAACACATTTCACCCGTTCTTAAGTCTCTACACTGGCTGCCGGCGTCTATTCAGAATAGATTTGAAAGTTCTGCTGCTCGTGTATACCTAAATATCTAACAGACAGGATCAGTGAATACAAACCAAACAGGGAATTGAGATCTTTCCGTTCAAACAAATTAGAACTAAAACACAGGTTAATGGGAAACAGGGTATATACTCTTTTATTTACCATGCAGCCAGTGCAGGACATGACAGTGACAGGAAATCAGGAGAAGAGAGAATGGGGTGCGATGGGATAGACAACGGGCTCAGGATTCAAACGTACATCAGCCCAACCGTACATATGTGTCCTGCGCACTACCACTACACCACGAAAACAGCTTATAAGCATTCTTCCCTAAACTGTTTGAAGTTCACTCAAATGCTCAGAGGATATACTGAATGACAACATTAAGCAGCCTTTAAAGAGCAGAAAGCAATAGTCAGGGTTCATTTAAAGGTAAATGCTTTCTTAAATGCTAATGTACACAGTAGAAGCAACACTGTTTATGGCTCCGTCTGGCATCTTATTGATTTGGAGTGTTTCAGTACATCAGCAGTTTTGTACATTATATTGTGATTCCTTTGGATTGTACGTCTCTTATCAGCCACAGTATATAGTGTACTTTATATAGCTCTTCTACTCATATCACTCTTCTAAAGAAGATGCATTTCGTAACTCGAAGCATTTGTATCTCGGGGAACCACTGTATTAATATAATATTGCTAACATAAATTCATATTCAATGCATAAATTAAAATTAACACTATAGATATTCACAGACATTCTGTAAGTGTTAGGCTCTTGTGGAATGAGGACCCAGATGCAAGGAGATAATGTAACAAAAACAAATATTTATTGTCCAGAGTTCTAAAGGCAAAATAAGCCACATGCCAGGCAAGCCAGAAAAACAAACAAAAATATACTGGAGATATAAAAAAATAGTTCTAAGCCAAAAAGGGGAAACTGAGGCTCAGGGAGAACGTGGCAAGCCCCCTCTGCGTCCGAGCAACCACCGACCTTGGAGAGAGAAGAAACTGAAGGATCCAGAAGGAAAAACCGCAGACCCAATAGGACTAGACTGGACCGGAGCAGGGACTGACTGTAACAAGAGGAGAGAGGTAAGAAACCGCACGCTATGTATGGAGTAGAGTAAGTACCGGTAATAATCCGACAATGCAGCTAAAGAGAAGCGCTTCTAAATAGGCAGAATAATTAAAGCGCATTAGCGGCAGGTGATCCCTAATGAGGCAGCTGAAGGAAATGATGAGTCACTCTTAGAAAAGAAAAAGAATAACTAAGGAACAAAGAGAGACTAACAGTAAGCAGCATACCAGCACATACGCATTTTCTTCAGTAAATGTTCCACTGTACAACTGTACACTTTACTAAAAACAATAACACTTTTTACATTATTAGCTTCAAAGCCAATACATTGCTCTAACAAATAATAATATAAATTATTACTGCAGCAGGGCTGTCATAGCCATTACAAAAATGACAAGGAGACATAGGGAATTTATTTATTTATAAACTGTATACTATTTGAAAGTCACATGGAAGCAGGATGAAATTACTTAGGAAGAAAATCCATAGTCCATGTCATTGTAGCCAATCAGGACTGACATCTCAAAGGACAGGTTTTTTAAAACATTCTGGATCAATGTTTGCAGAGTTTCCAGCTCATTCAGAGAGAATGAAGTATAGTATGCATGCAGTGGGTATATTGGATGAGGCACAGGGTGTTTTATCATTTTCTGCTTATGAAGCAGGTTCTCTCTCCCGCGATCGTTTGACTTATAATTAAAGGGCTTTAGGAAAGAGCAGCAGAGTGGAACAGGTTTCCATTTTAAAACCCAGGTGATATTAATCTTCCCCTGGCTTAGGATTTGTGTGAGTTCAAGCATTTCATGACCTGGTTGGATGAAAGCCCATTAAAAGGTTTCAAATTAATTTTTATCTTTCCTACACTGTAACTGAGATACTTCAGCAACTTTGTCTTTCGTGATAACCACATTTTTCATTCTTTCTACACATAAAGAAGAATCTTGATTCAGGAGTAACTAGGGAATTTTTTCAGCTGAGTTACTGCTGATTTGCAAGACTTAACTGTGATTGGTTACCTGCCCTCTCTGCAATTTGAAGGCCTTCTATTTCTTGACATTGGCATGACCAGTATGTAAAGTTACCGGCACACAAAACTAGGGAACTATTTTGTTGCGAGACGTAATTACAGAGAGGCTTCTTTGTGCACGCACACACACGCTGACAAGGAGCAGACGTGGCAAATCAGACATCGGAGCAGTATTGCACGCAACATGCGAAGCCTCAGTGCAGCTACATAGAGGAACTGCAAAAAAATTCCCACATACCAACTCTTTTGGGACGAGATAGAGTCGTTGTGCACCATGCGTAAAGCTGACACAATAAAGGTGCTGGAGATCTCAAAGATCACATGGACACTGAAAAGCATAAAAAGCAGTGCCAGTAGAGAATTCTTCTGCAAAGTTGATTTAATTCTTTGTCGGACCTGGGAAAACAGAGGTGAAACATCACAATAGCTACACGTCCATGGATTGCACCAGTACTTTGCTAAAAGAAAAAGGCATTTCCTGACTCTGACATTGCTAAAAAGATATTAGCAATATCAGACCCCCCCCCCCAACTCTGTTGAAGTCACTTATGAAGCGCTCAAAGAAATCCAAAACTGTGGTGTTATCACAGACGTAGTAACCACGGAGCAGTGAAAATATTCCCAGGCGCAATCCAGTATTTTGACTGGAAGAAGGGTGGCATGCAAACAATATTGATTGAAGTTAAAGACACACCCAATGCGACAGCAGATACCATAGCAAAATATCTCTAGCAGCAGGTAGAGGAATTGGAGCTCAAGTCACTTCCTATTAGGCTTCAAGAAGGAAAGCAGGAGGTTGCCCCTCTGAAGGCTGACACTATCCATTCCATCCACGATGCAGGATCATCGAGGCACTACTGTAAGTGTGTTTATGAGAAAATGTTTATGTTAAACATTGTGTATCAATAGGGCGGCATGGTGACGCAGTTGGCAGACCCTTGTATCCCAAAAAGGGAATAAGCGGGTTGGAAAATAAGATAATTAATTATATGTCAGTGATATTTCAATACATATAATATAAATAGTAATTTTTTTAAAGGTTTGGACAATTGTGTTTGTGTTGGCTATTGTTTCTGCATGCTAAATTGCTAAGCTACTGTACTGAGATCAGTAGTTTGATGGTATTGCATAATTTGATGTTTAAGTAAAGCAGAGATTCTGAAACATTGTTTTTAAGAGTCAGGTACTCTTCTCACTGTACTGTAGTGGGAAAAGTAACATAAGGATACCCTTTTCTTAATAATGTTGTAATCTGTGAAATTTCAGAACCTAATGAATAGATAACTTAAATTCAGAATCATCTTGTTGGTATGACTGTTTCTTTTAATTTGTTACTTTTGGTCAGACGTCTGAAATGTTTAATGAAGTCGTATAATTATCCCTTCTGATGTTAAATCCTGCTCAATGTAATTTACATTCAGTAATTAATGGAGTGTTGTTCCACATGTCTGTAATTTACTGTGAAATCAATGTGACATAGTTTGTCTTTGGGCCATTTTAGGTTAATTACACCCTGTTGTGTTTAATTATGGAAATCAACTGTTTATGAAATGAGGAGAATCCCAATTTGTGTAAATATGATGTGAAGGTCTAACCATGTGCCCTATCACTGACTGCCATAAGTGAGCCCCCAGCCATAGAAACTCATTTATGACAAATTCTTCTCATCAAGAGACTGGCCTTTTAGCACTTTACATTAAGTCTTTTGATTCTGCTCTTTATTGGTGAGCTTCAGAATCCAGACTTCACAGTGAGATGGCACAGTGTTGAAAAAATTCTGATTTGGGTTGTCTTTCTGTATTGGTGCCCTTGGACCCTTCACCAGCTTTTGATATGGTAGCTTTTCATTTCAGTGTCTTGCTGACATGTTATTGGCATAGTAGTTCTAAAATATATCCACTTTAATGGCTATTCAACAACAACGAGAAAAGGAAACTCTAGGGAGTGTCAATTACCAACTAAGGGCACGAGGGACCTGGGTAAATGACGAACACCAGGAAAACAAATTGGAATTTGACTAATACTTTATCAAAAATTACACTCTGGCCATGTCAACATGCACCTGACCAAAATGTACAATAGCTATAGGTATTTGTGCACTGCTTAGGTTAAAGTGAATGAGAGCAATGGAGCTGTCGGGGTATTTTTTTTAGTATTGGTTTTTTACACATTATTTAACAGGTATGCCCATGATGGAGCGGGTAGAGGAGCTCTCTAAATAGAATGGCGGAAAGACTTTCGACAAATCAACTCATATACTGCAAAGGCAAAATGTTAAACGTCAACACAAATCAAGGTCACCCTCAAACACTTACCTCATCTTCCAATGGCTGTCTTCATAGGTCCCTATAAAAACTACAACTCCCAACAGTTACTTGTTTGTCATCAATGTTGTTCCCCTGTGTTTCTTCCTGGACTCACTAGCTGGCTTACTTCATCGTCTGCTTTGTGAGTTTACTACCATTATCTACCTGTGTTCTTCTTACCTCTCAACTCCAGTAGTCCAAATCCACTCCTCGTAGTGTGTTCTGTTTGGTGTGCAATCTCCACTGTCGGCTTGGTCCCAGAGTTCAGCCCACCTGTTTGCTCCCTAGCCGGTGTGCTCCCTCGCTCATGCCTGGTGGGTCTCGCCTGCTGAATACCGCTCACCAGAACACCCTCCAGTTCCCACGAGTGACACCCTGCTTCTTGATGTCGTGGCCAAAAGTTTTGAGAATGACACAAATATTAGTTTTCACAAAATCTAAACTGCTTTTAGATCATTGTCTCTGTGATGTAGTGAAATGTAATTACCGTAAATTCTGGACTATAAGCCGCTACTTTTTCATAGGTTTTGAACCATGTGGCTTATACAAAGGTGCGGCTATTCTGCTGATTTTTCCCCACCGCTAGGGGCACTCTAACCGGAATTACAATCAAAATTAAGACAAAATAAATGCAAAGAAGAATACGCTAGATCAAGAAGAATATGCTAGTTCCTCTTTAGCTGATATAAGTCGGTAGAAGCGGATAGAAGGACGACAAATTACCAATCCTGTCAAATGCTATCTTTTCAAATCCTCACCCCTTCATCATGGAACCCACACGAAGAAGTTCGTATGATGCAAGTTTTAAGTTGAAGGCCATCGATCTTGCGATACAAGAAGGAAACCGCGCTGCTGCCCGGAAGCTTAGCCTCAATGAGATCCTGACAGCGTGGAGTGCTGTGACAGAATCCTCCATCACCAAAGCTTTCAGAAAGGCTGGACTGCTACGCGAAGAGAGAGGCGCACCTCCAGAGCCGACCTCACCGGAGGATGACAGTGACACGGAAAGCGAGACTGATGGAGACAGATGTGACGAAGCGCTGCTGAGTTCGTTCAACTCAAACACTGAAGAAGACGACTTCGTGGGTTTCAGCGAAGATGGCTAAGGTGACGTGTTTCACACACAGGAGAAATGAAGATAAATACTGGTTATTTTCTCTTAGTTCTCTCCCGTTTAATAAGCAAAGTTGCTGCCGTGTTAAAATACAGGTTAGGAAAGGATATATTTAGGCAAATACATGTACATTTACAATGCGCAAATGTGGCTTGTATGCAGGTGCGCTTTATAGTCCTGAATTTACGGTACAAGCACTTCATTCGTTTCAAAGGCTTTATCAACAGTCGATATTTGCATTGTTGGACCTTCTTTTTCAGAACTTCTGCGATTCCACTGGGCATGCTCTCAATCAACTTCTGGGCCAAATCCTGAGCGATAGAAACCCATTCTTTCAAAATCATTTCTTGGAGTTTTTTTTTTTTTTTTTTTTGAGGATTGACCCCAAATTCTCAATGGTTGTAAGATCTGGGGAGTTTCCAGGCCATTGATCCAAATCGTCAACGTTTTGGTCCGTGAGCCACTTTATCACTTTTGCTTTATGGCACAGTGCCCCATCATGCTGGAAAATGCATTGTTCTTCACCAAGGATTGTAGGAAGAGGGTGTTTTGGTGCCATTCTTTTTTTCATGGCTGTCAAAATTGTGAGTGAGCTCACTCCCTTGGCTGAGAAGCAACCCCACAGAGGAATGGTCTCAGGATGCTTCATGTTGGCTGACACAGGATTGATGGTAGCACTCACCCTTTCTTCTCCAGACAAGCCATTTTACAAATGCGCCAAACAATCGGAACAGGGCTTCATCTGAGGATATGACTTTTCTCTAGACCTCAGCAGCCCATTTGCCATACTTTTGTCCATTGTCCATTTTTTCATGAGAAGTGACTTCTTTGCTGCCCTTCTTGACACAAGGCCATTTTCCAAAAGTACAGATGCACTCACACCTGCCTGCTGCCATTCCTGAGCAAGCTCTGCACTGGTGGCACTACAATCCCGCAGCTGAAACCTCTTTAAGAAATGATCCTGGCGCTTGCTGGACTTTCTTGGACGCCCTGAAGCCTTCTTAACAAGAATTATTAGTTAGAAGGTTGCCAGTTCGAGGCTCGCCGATGACCTTCCTGGAAGGAGTTTGCATGTTTTGCCGGTGCTTGCGTGGGTTTCCTCTGGGTACTCCGGTTTCCCCCACAATTCCAAAAACATGCGGCAGGTTAATTAAATAATCAAAATTCCCCTTAGGTGTGAATGTGTGTTGCCCTGGCGACCTGACCAGGGTGTACCCCCGCCTCTTGCCCAACGTGCACCAGCAGATCACTGTGACCCTAAAATGGGTTGGAGAATGAATGAATGAATGATTTCTTTTAATTCTCCAATGTTATTTTTAATCTCTACATGCTGTCTTCCTCAAAACTCCTCTTTCTATTCAGCTTTGGCACATAAGGTTCTGATCTTTCTTCACTTATTGAGATAGCCAGTGTTTTATCTCTGTCTGAAGTAACAAATCTCCTTAAAGGATTTGTCCTCTGCACTTTACTGTCTACCACTGAATAAAGGCTTGTTGTTTTTAGCACCTTTAGTTAAGTCACTTCTTTCCCAAATTGAAGCCCACAGATTCCACCTTCAAATCAAACTGCAATTTACATAATTATATAATAGAGGGTGCATTACAGCCATAACTTAATTAAATTCTGTGCATGTTGCATTTTAGAAAACCAAGGAGCTTAAAATGCCATACTGACTTTCTTGTGTTGCGTAGATTTAAACGCTTTAGATCAGAAATCAAGCATTAAAATAAAATGTTAAAGTAATAAAAGTTATGTGATGTGAAGCAAATGGGAGCCTTAATGAATAAGAGCTGAAAGATGATTAGTTTGAAAAGTGAAAATGTGTCTTTCACATCATTTTTAATAAATCTAGCTGAAAAGGGCAGGAAATTTATCAAAAATACAGGTTTTTTTTTTTAAATTACATATTGTGATAAAGATTTTTTTTTTTCTGTAAAGTACTGATAAACATTTGACTTTCATATATTTTAGATTAATTTACACATAACTGAAGTAGTTTAAGCCTTTTATTGTTTTGCCATTGATGATTTTGGCATACAGCTCATGAAAACCCCAAATTTAAAAAAAATGTGCATATCTTGAAAAGATTCTTTAATTGAGCTATTAACCTAATCATTGGAATCAAATAATTAACTCTAAACACCTGCAAAAAGATTCCTGAGGCTTTTAAAAACTCCCAGCCTGGTTCATTACTCAAAACCGCAATCATGGGTAAGACTGCTGTCCAGAAGAACATCACTGACACCCTCAAGCAGGAGGGTTAGACACAGAAAGAAATGTCTGAACTAATCGGCTGTTCCCAGAGTGCTGTATCAAGGCGCCTCAGTGGGAAGGAAAAAGTGTGGTCGTCTCTTGTCGTTGCAATGCTGCACAATGACAAGAGATGACCGGACCCTTGAGGAAGATTGTGGAGAGGGGCCGATTCCAGACATTGGGGGACCTGCAGAAGCAGTGGATGAGTCTGGAGTAGAAACGTTCAGAGCCACCGTGTACAGGCGTGTGCAGGAAATTGGCATTCCACAGCTCAAGCCACTTTTGAACCAGAAACAGCGTCAGAAGCACCTGACCTGGGCTACAGAGAAGCAGCACTGGACTTTTCAAATTTTGCTTGTTATTCGGAAATCAAAAATCAGAACTGATTTTCAAGGAAAGTCCATTAGTAACTAAAGTAGATAGTGGCTCTAGAAAGTCAGAACTAAACAAACAAAAGACTTGTAATGTCACTTTTGGAGCTTAAAATGGATCTCACTGATATTTTCCAATCACTAACACTTGTGTTAAAACTAAATCTGACCAATGAATAAAAATAAACAGATGCCAACAGTTCCTAAATGTCCAGTTGGCACAAGCAGCAGTATTCTCTTCAATTGTGGAAGAAGAAATGTTAGAAAACCAATAGATGCCTTTGCTGTTTGGCCATTATAAATAACAATGTAGGCATATTTTGTTCAATTGAATTTTAATTTACCAGTGTTTTGACATCCAAGAAACAGTGAAGGGTTTGAAAAACATCAACTGAATCATGGAAAATGTAACATCAGTGAAATGTTTCCCGTGTGGTCAAAAGAGAAGAGACGTCAACGAGTAAAATCCAAGTAATTCAAGAAATGAACAAAGATTAGTTGTTGATGCAGCAGCCAAGCAATCCTACAGGTGCAAATAAGGCAAAGGCTGCAACCTCTTTACAAGGTGAACGAATCTGACATGAAAGACATAACGCATAGTTAGAAATAGACGTAATATAGGCATTTTTATATGTGGACACCACAAATCTATCAAGCAACAACAAAAACAGAATTCAAGTAATCTTTAAATGGACTTTGGAAAATGCAGACTTGTGAAAAAATATTCACTGTTGCTGTAAAACATAGTACATGTTAAATAAAATATACTGGCTATTTACAGGACCTGAAAAGGGAATTTGCATAACTATTTACCACAAGTATTGAGAGTAATATATTGGGCCTGACTGGAGGTACTCTGCTGTTGGGTCTGGAAATTTGCAGTGCAAACCTCAGCGGAAAGAAGTTCTGAAATTGACCATTCACTGGGTCAAGGAATAGCTTCATAACATTTATAAACCAAACTAAATATATTTGAATGCTTTATTTTGTCTCTGAGATTGACTAAAGAGGTGTGAAAGCCTGAAACACGGTTCTCTTAACTAATCCTAATCACCTGAATATACTTACCTCGTTTTCCAATCACCATCGCCGAAGTTCCATAAAAAAGACAACAACTCCCATCAGCCCCTTGCCTGTCGTCAAAGTCGCTCTCCCCCACCCTTGTAACTTCTTGGACTCATTGACCAGCCCCCGGCTTTGTTTCCTTGGGAGTTATTGCCCTTGAAATCACTGACCTGAGTAACTCTTGTTATCCAGAAGACTCCTTCATGGTTGTCTCTTGCTGGTTCTTAATCTCCACAGTCAACTAGAAACTGTTGGCAACATTCTGTACATAAAGAAAAAAATTGTTTAAACTGTTATAAGCCAAATCAATCATTTAACTGCCTGAATCAAATGTGCTGTTCCTGTTAATATTCCAAATAAAGTTGTTACATTAAATCTGCACACTTAATGATTAACAAAACATATCATTTCACACTGAAAATGTGACCCGGTTTGAATTGAACGTACAATATTTGATTGAAATATTTCCCTCAAGGACAGAGGTCTGTGACATATCCAGCTTTTGGATTTATTCAGTTGTAAATATGCTTTAATGAAGCAGGCTTTTCAACCTTCAGAAATACAGTAATTCAGCATAATGTCTCTGGAGAGGCTGCTTTGATTTACACAGCAGCAACGCTCTTAGTTTGATTAAAACATGAAGCAAAAGCAACAAAAGAAAACCTGGGCTTGCTATTCTGCTCCCTGCTAAACTTATTTTGAGTTCTCGGGGGGAAAAAACAGCTTTTACCTTCCTTATTATTATTAAAAGTACTTTACTTCCATGCTAAACCTATTTTTCTTTTCTTCAGCAGTACACTTTTTGAAAGTATTACAGCGAGTAATGAAGTACATTAAAACATGCAGTGATTTTCTTTCTTGGCTAGAAACACAGATGGATTTAATTTGTTTCCCATTAGCAACATAATAACTACACTGAGCTAAATAATTTTTTTACTCCTGTTTGATTTAGATTGTTAATTGTAAGAAGCAGACAATAGCTGTGTCCCAATCCAGGTTCTAGAAACCTCCAGAGGGTTCTTCCTATCTAGCCTCCAAGGCTGTGGCTTGGGGAGGATCCTCCGAAGGCTGCAAAACCCTTGGTAAACGGGACGGTCTAGCCACTTATTCTTCTTCTGTTGATTTTGGCTGTTAGCTTATGGTGCATTAGCACCACCAACTGGATCTGTAGTTAATTTAATAAATTAAACATTCTTATACTAATAATGTTTTTCTTTATTTGATTCTTTTATATTTATGTTATGTGTCTGATACATTTATAATATCACTGTAAGTTTTTTCACCAGTTTTAGTTTTTTTTTTAATTGTTATATTTCTTTCTTTATTAATTTTTTGTCTTTTTTTATTGTGAATACATTATACAATGTAAAACTATATTTTCTTTTTGGTTGCATTCTGTTTTCATGAGTTTTATAAACTCCTTCGTCTGCTTCTTGGCTGCATGTGTTAATGTTTACAATGAATGTTTAAAATAAAAACTCACCTTTCACTACGAGCATTCAACCAGCGTGTTACTTACATGGAAATACAAACTGTGTTTTGTGTTAATTCTAATAAATAAAAAAAAACCTCAAACCATTGTGGGATGCCGCGAAGGATGTTCGTGATGCATCCACCGAATTTAGGGGAGAGTAGGACGCATTTTAAGGACCCTTCGAGTGTTGAAGTAAGTGACCTTAAAATATTCACTTGGGAGGATGCACACTTCTCTAATTGGGACACCGCTATTCAAAATCTGACAATGTCAAATTCTGGACAAGCCAATGGTGTGACAAAATGGTCTACAGCCATGCATCTACACAATCTACAGGGGTAGCTATAATATTCTCCCTGGAAAAAGACTACATTTTTGGACTGACTCAAATATTTGAGTAACTCTATCAGCTCTTCATTTGTTTTTCAAGGGTCAGCACCAGGGGAATACTGTCTCCAAGCAGCGGTTAGCCCACTGAATCGTGGAGGCTATCCAGCTAGCTTATCAGGTGAGTGGGATGACATGTCCTCTTCAGTTGAGAGCCCACTCCTGGAGTGGCATTTTCGCCACTTCAGCGCTGGCTTGGGGGCTCTCACTCGCCGACATATGTTGAGCTGCGGGCTGGTCATTACCCAACTCCGTTGTCTGGTATTATAACCTCGATGTCAGCTCTGTCTCCTCTGAGCTACTGAGTGGTGGCAGCCATTGGTGAGGAGACAGTGTGGGTGTGGCTTGCAGCACTTCTTCAGCTCTGCCAGGCTCTGTTAAGGTGGTTTTGAATTCAGGGCCTAACCACTACTGAACTAGGGTCCAGATTCGTCGGTCTTTTTTAGCATTCCTCCCTGGGTCAGGTAGTTAGTATTCGCCCCATTCCGTTTCCTCCCTTTTCTAGGCGGAGAACAATGGCTTTTCCCTCGCTGTCCGATAGGTAAATGGCTTTGGCTTCTTTGGTTTGCTGACACACAATTTTTTGTCTGTAGCAGACCTTTAAATGCTTTTAAGGTTTTATGTACCTGTGGTGAAACTTGTCTCCAATGAAGTAAAGGTCAATTGAAAAGCTCCTTTCATGACGGCAGCAGCTTATTTCAAGGACAGGGGAATTGCTGGGCTAAATATATAACTGGAATATTGAGTTAGATTCTTGAATGAATGAAGGGGCATGTTAGAGGAGAAAGCAACAGATAGTCAAACAATCACCCTTGCATTAGCAGAGCGTCCGATGACAGCCTCAAGGTGTATTTCACAATGAGAAACACATCTAGATGGATGAGAAACGTTTTACAGGAGAAACAGAACAATATAATCATGTATTTATTGCAATTTCGTGTAGTTACCACTGATCAACAATTGTGTTTGGTTGAGTATTTAGTAAAATACTTTTAATATTGAAATCCTGCTGTTCTCACACATCCAACTTACAGAATGACGGATGCAATTTTCCAAACTTTCTGTGAAAGTCCTTTTGTGCCCTCAGCAGTGCCTCTTGATCAATGTAAACAGCAGCTCTTCTGGTGCAAAGGTAGTATTGTACTTTCCTGAGGGTCCAGCCAAAGACATACATAAGGAGTCCACAGACGGCAGCAGTCGAGCGGCCCACGCCAGCATTACAGTGAACATAGACAGAGTGTCCATTCTCTAGCAGCCAGAAGAGAAGAAAAACAGCCTGCGGCAGCATCTGAACTCGACCTAAATAAACACAAAACCGCAAATAAGATGCTTCAATAGCTGCGTTTCCGTCCACCTATTTCATGTGTATTTTGGAATTTCACGTAAAAAAACCTGGATGGAAATGCACATAAATTGGCATAAAAAATAATGTGCACAACCGAGTAGGATGTAATAACTTTTTATCTGCAATGCCCTGGAAATACGTTGGATGGGGTGGCATTAATAGACTAACCAACGAAGCGATTTCATTGCACAACATCTAAAATGTTGATTTGGTCATTCTAAAATTCTATAGCCAAAGTCAAAGTGATTCGGGATTATCACCCCCTGTGACGATTTTCTTCTCTGACATTAAATAGCAGAGCCAAGGAAAACTGAGCTAGGCAAAGCTGTACCGAATCAAGCTGAATTACACATAGATTTTTAAGCTGACACAATGTCAATCCCAATAGAATGCAATGGTATTGCGCTTTTCTTTCTGAACTGGGGCACGATAAACTTACTACGGATCAATTTTACTATCTGAAATGTTGTTTTGGTCATTGTAAAATACCATAGCACGTTCCCAGGCTCCTGCCTCCAAAAATCTAGCTCAAATGCTTACATTACCCATAGTATTCAAATATTCTAGATCTAATCCAAAAATGAATTATTAAAAAAATGAATTGCATAAAGTTTTTAATACATAAGAGCAAAGTTTAAAAAAATGTTGCTTAATGAGAGACACCTGCTGACTATACGTAAAGGCCAGTTCACATCGATTTTTGTTGCACAAGCTTCGTGCTCCAACGTGCCTTGATATTAAACCACAGGCGTTTTCAGGACATCACAAATCGGGCGAAAATAACGAAACGAAAAGCACAATAATGCTCAAAAAAGTATGTCTTTCTTCGTGGATCTTTCATCGACGGTTGTGTAGACTGAGCAAACTCGTTGCTGATTATCTCGTTCTTAAGGCCTTTACACACCGATGCGGTTGCTGCACAGCACTTTTTAGCGGCTGCGTCATCTGTTCCCTGCAATTTTCTGTGTTTAAAAATGAGCAAACAGACCCTCTCCTGAACACTAGATGGCGCTTCAATGAACTGCAATTCACTCCTTGCCACACGGTGGCGCAGATCCAATTCACATTGTGTGAGAAAGGTAATGAGCGATCTGTCAATATAAAGCCAAACTATTTGTTTTCTGGAAACAAACCACTTGGTTTCAGACGCCCTGATTTAGAGTTTATGCCTAGATTCATATACAGATTGAAGCTCGTTTAGGGTAGTGACAATCGCACCGACAGAGGTACGAAAGACGTGCTCTGCGCGAGTCACAGTCACAATGTGTTCTGACTGAAAAGTCTATGATTATCTGAAGGCAATGAGAGAGCCATGTGAAGTTGCAGAGGTACAAGGCATAGACGGCAATATAAACAGTGGTTTCGGTTCAGACACGTTTTTTCTTGTGTTATTTAGACCCAAAAAATGAATTAAAAACTTGTGTGCTCCCATTTTGCTAATCCCAGTCTTGTACTTCAGTCTGGCACACTTAACCCCACGCAGCAGCAGTTTTCAAATCTGGGTTGCGAGACACAGTTTTAGAACATGGACAAAGTTCTCTGCGGTTCTGTCTGCAATCATGCGTGTAAAATCTCCTGCTGTCAATCTCTTGTGCTGTTTAAATTCAGCAACGACTGAGTCTCTGTAGTCTCTTCTTCTGCCCCTCTGCGAGTACAGCTCCGTTTTATTCTCAAGCGCCACCTATTGCCGCCTTTCCCGGCTGTAGACATGTGACCAAATGAGCCAATCACAGCATTTGTCACACACCGTGAAAAAAAAGTGGCTTCTTGAAAAATGACGCAGCGTTTTTTCCGGCTGGTGTGTATAGTTACATTAGCACCTGTGTAATTAACGGTAAAGATTTACTGCATGCAGCCCCTGCATAAAAAAAACGCATAGGTGTGTAAAAGCTTTTAGTCAAAGGAGTTTCCTTGAGAGTTGCACAACAGTGGCCTATTAGATTGATGAGTAATAGAGTCCGCTGAAGGAATTCATTCTGAACCAATCCTATTTAAGGAAAAAACAGAGGCTACTTCTTCAGTTGGGGAATCTGGTGTTTGGCTGTTCAATACGATCTAAATCTGGAAAACATGAATGAGTTGAAACCACTCACCCTCAGTGCTCATGTCAGGGGTTGGTATCCAGATGTAAGACAGGCAAGAGTCTCGGTAGAGGTGGGTCATGGTCTCAGGGGTCATAGGTTCACTGGGGTCTCTCCGGCAGCCTTGTGAGTTATTCATCACATCCCACTCAGTCTGAAAGTTCATCACTGCTGTAACACCCAGCTCTTCTTTCAGCTTAAGGGTCACATGTTCGATCCGGCGAGGGCAGCTGCCCAACCAGACACGTGGCAGAACCCTGTGGAGAAAAGAGATGAGGGATGGGTGAAAAAAAAAACATCTGAAAAAAAGTAATTAGATCAATAAACTAATAAAGCCAACAGAAGGGTTTCCCAGGAATTCAATCCATTCATTAAAAAAGTTGTCATGTGCTGTCAGATGAGACCAGAATTTAGCTTCAGAAAATTCTAGGAACTTAGGACTTGGCATATATCGCTTATGGTGAGAGGAAACCTTCATAGACATCATAGATTTCTCCCGAGCAACCAGTTTTAAATTGACCTTTTACAAACAAACTTTAGTCATCTAGTTGATATTGCTGTCTATACCTTTGAAACTCCTGCACAACTTCCCGCTTCCAAAGACACTGCTCTTACATCGGCTGCAGGTAATTGCTGATATTATTTTAAGTCAGAACACATTTCACACTGTTACAAGTCACACAGACAGGTCCAGATATTTATTGACCATGCCACTCTCTTTTCGATCACTTCTTTGGCAGTTAATTTCTCCAGTTTAATAAAAACCTGCCAACCAAATTTGGGCTTTATATTTTGCGGTCTGAACTCGGCTTAAGGAACCATTTACATTTCTGCATTTAGCAGACACTTAGCCTAAGCAACTTACAGATTTGTTTGATTCAACTTACACTTATCCGATTTGTTTGATTATAAGAATTACTCATTGAAGAGGTTTCAACTATAACCAGAACCAAAAAGCTCTCTTTACCCAGGGAAAGCAAGAGCTGACAAAAAAGTGTCGTGTTGGACAAAACCGTCTACCAAATGCTTAAATGTAAAATGCATAAATGTAGTGGGAATATAATATCATATTTTAATAATATTTTATGCATGTAAGCTCACAAAAATAAAGTTTTTTGTGTCTAATTCAATAATTCATTTTCTTTTCTGGGTCACAGGGTCTTATTGATGTTTATCTCTAGAGCACTTCAGGCGAAACCCTGGTGACCAGTCCATCAACACACATATTTTATTGCCCTGAAGCGTGTTTTTTGTCCTGTCAAATTAATGAGAACGTTCTGAAGAGAGATTTTCTGCCTACGATGGTACCACTAGGTTTCGTAAGATTTAGGAACCCAAGAGCTTGTGAAGGGAGGGAGGGGGTACTCCTGTGACTGTTCTTAACACAAGCTGCAAGGAGTTTTTAACTAGGCCTGACTGGAAATCCAGCAAGCATACATTCATATTCCATCCCACTTATTCAATTTCGGCGTCACGGGGGTCTGCCGGTGCCTATTTCCAGGGCACATTGGGTGAGAGGTGTGATGGATGATGGACAGGTTTATTCGGGTAATTTAGATTACCGTATTTTTCGCCGTATAAGACGCACTTTTTCTTCCTCAAAACTGAGGGGGAAAATTTGGTGCGTCTTATATGGCGAATGTAGAGCAGAGCGGAGCGGAGCGGAGGGCGGTCACGGCCGTAGGAGAGGCGTAAGAGAGGCCGCAGCTTCGGCTTAGCTCCTGTTATGGTAAAAATATACCTTCTCAGTTGATAATAAACACTGGAGACCGTTTGAGAGAGAACACAACAAATGCGGCTATTTATTGTAAAGATTTAGCAGTCTCAACGCATTTCCTACACACGTGTTATCCGCATTGGAAGAAGAACCTCGAGCCTCTCAAAGTAAGACAAGCGCCGGAAGAAGGGCGGGACTGAAGTATGACGTGTGCTCTTAAAAGTTTCTCAAATTACATTTCTCTAAATGACCACTAGATGGTAGTATTACATAGGAAAATTCCCATCACACTCCGGAGTCGTGGCCATATTTGTACACTCGGCGGTGCACGCTGACGTCATCGCCCACCTCTGCTCGTCGATAATACCATAGCGCAGATCGTAAGGAGCAGGTGTGAAACATTACAGCCTTTTTTTGTTACTTTTACTGTTACTGACTGTTCATGTTACATGTTTGGCATATAATTGTTCTTAAACTGCTGTTAACTTTTACACAGTTGATATAAAATATTTTAACTATAGTATTTGGTTCAGAATGTTTTTTTTCTAGATCTTCCTCATCTAAAATTGTGTGCGTCTTATATGGCGAAAAATATGGTATTCAATTAACCTGCCGCTTGTTTTTGGGGGAAGTACCAAGCATGGGGAGAACACGCAACTCGGAGTAGAAAATGCAAACTCCTTACAGGAAGGTAACAGGTGAGCCTTGAACCGACAACCTTCTAACTGGAAGGCCACAGTGCTACCCACTGCGCCACCGTGACGCCCAGCAAGCAATGAGTTTAATTCAGTGTGGATATGCACAGGGCCTGATCTTGACGTCGAGTTGAATGCTCTGTTATGAGCTGTCTGATCCTTTCTAATGTTGAACAGAGCAAACTTGCTTGATCAAGCGGTTTTAGTTCTCTTTGAGAGTGTAATCCTGAACTCAATGGCAATGCCACCAAGCACTAACTCTGAAGTTACCTTTTTCTGTAATATTTGTGAAAATCTCATGGTAGAAATAAACCCACCACTCATTTCATAGACTTTCTTTAATGGAGCCTGATATACGCAGGGTGTCAAAAATGTATTTGCTTCTTTTATACAACATCAAAGAAGTGACAAGGTAAAAAGAAGGATCAACTATAGCAAGCTCAATCATCCACTCAAAACCACTCTGGAGTAACAAGAGTATGGTCTGTGTTCGTTCCGTGTAAGGAACAGTCTGCTCACTGCCTTAGTACTGGACTTGTGTAGTGTTTATAATTAGACAGAGGTGACAAGTTAAGGTTGCAATTAATTAACGGTTAAAGACCTAACAAGATCTGCTTGATTGCAAGGACTAAAGGTCCCTTGATTTTTTTCAGTGAGAGTTTTATCCAGTCAATGACCAGTTTGCAATACTCAATAACAATTTAACATGTTGGTTTTAATTGGATGGAAGTTTACTGGTGGGCTTTTTTGTAAAATAAAACTGTACACCCTGAATGTAATTTTTTTTATTTGAGGTATTAGATCACAAAGTATTGAGACCTCTTTTCACCTAAAAACAAGAGATGGACAGAGTAATCAAACATAATTTAGTGTGAAAAACTGTTTCTCAATGGCTGGAAACACTAGTAGAATAATAGTGGAAAAAGCTACATGTGTTTCTAAATGATGTTTCCGATCCATAAAGTTGGTTTTGTCAGCCATTTGCAGTCACCCATATGGATAAAAGTCCAAAATGAATAAAAAAAGATACGGGCAGAGCAAAAGTTGGATGATTGGTGTGTGAGGGAACTCTCCTTTCTTTCCGAAAGTGCATCAGAGGCTCATGAAATGTTGGCAGACACCCCTCTCATTGACTCTCTCTCACTTACCCTTGATGGCAGAGCAGCCAGTAGATCCTCGGCTATGCCCCAAGTGGGACAAAGTGGCTGTGAGAACCCTTCACGCAAAATGTCCACCTTGGTCTTCCAGGAGCGGTACCCGTGGTTGAATATATATGTACTCTACTGTCTCAAAGACAGGGCCTCAGTCATGATAGAGCCAGTTCCTCCTGCCGACACGGAAAGAGCCTATATTTTGTCATTCCCAAGAAGATTGGTGGGTTGCGAATTATGAACAAATGTGCTCAAGTGCTTTCATCCTGGTGATTGGCTCATGACTTTTGACCAGAAGGATGATTATTTTTATATGGCAGTGGCACTTCAGGTTTGTTTCGAATGTCGAACCTTCAAGTACATGGTCCTAACCTTTGGCTTGTTCCTGTCTGCTCAAGCTTTTACAAAGGTGGTTTAGGTGACCCTGATGACTGGCTGAGGTGCTAGCTTCATCTTGAGCCCAGTGGAACGTGAACCAGGATAGCGTGCTACGGCACCTCAGCAAGTTAGATCTGAAGGTCAACCAAGAAAAGAGTTGTTTGAACCTGTCACAATTCACTTCTTTGGGTTGAGATGGGTTCTCGTTTGTTCTCACTCACCCAATGGTTACTTCTATGAAGTTTCCTATGGAGATTTATTAGGTCACAAGCTCAAAAGGTTGTGAAAGACTCCAGAAAGTTCTGGTGGAGGATTTTATGCCACTTAGCCACTCCGGGCTACAATTTGGTGCCATATTGACCTGTGGGGTCTGCAGGCTGTTGCTTGAAGTGGTTCTACACATTTAGAAGAGTTTGCACATTGGACATTACTCAAGTGGAGGACACAGGTTTCCTTTCTGCCTTCTGTCTGCTTTAGTTTTGTTGTAAAATGAATAATAGTCTCTTGTGCTCCGGCTTTTTAATTTTGGAATCACTTAACACCAAGACGCTTGAACTGTTTGGATGTAACATGGTACATAACCCTCAAGGATAATAAGCTTTATGGCTTGGGTGGGAGAGGTAGGTCCATTTTAAGCAGCAAAGAACAGTGAACCGGGTTTATGAAGGATTCAGAAAATTCAATGATTAGTAGAGGTGTGGCCCAGCTCCTGGAATGGAAGGAACACATTAAAACTAGCCGTGGGCTGATTATTTGGAGAGTGTCTGCAAAAATGTGGACAGGGCTTGCATCTCCAACAACACTGTGAGAATAGCTTGACTGTGTTTAGTATGTGTTGTTACTGAAACTGGATACATTTGGTCATTGCAGGCTAACTGTGTATGCAAAACGCTAAACCATGTTAAGGTCAGTTTTGTATATGATGCCCTAAGTTCTAAATTTGGATATGTGCACTGAAATTACGTGAACAACTGACTGAATAAGTTTCAGGTTGTGCAACAACAGTGTCATCTTTTGAAATTATTTTAAGAATTATGGCTTGTTTGTTAGTGATCCTGTTAGTGATTCCTAGTGCGTTTTCCACCATTTCTACAGGTTATTGTGCAGCCTGTCATGGGATAAAACAGGAATCTGTCCTCATAGAGGCACAGGGCAACTTTAAATCTGACTTTCCCTCTAATGGATTCCCTGAAGCTAGACACAGTGACCCAGACGATTTAATCCACCTCCACTTTCAGCTGTTTTCCTTTAGAAGGTCAGAAGTTGGGTGAAAAAATGCTCTTAGAGCTCATTACCAAAAGAGCACAGTCATTCAGGGTCATTCAGCTAATTACATAGCTGGGTGGAAGACAAACACACTTAACAACGGAGGCTGAAAACAAAATTAATTGCCTCTAAGTGATTATATGTTTGAAACTTGGCAAAGGTTGAACTTGCAAGGAAAATTTGCAAATCATCTTTAATTTTTTTACTAATGGAGATGCATTAAAGGTTTTGAGTTTCTGCCTCATAGCAATTTCTGCTATTATTGATGTGTTAAACCCTCTTGAAAAAGCATTGTATAATATCACCAAATGTATAGTGAAGGGACTTCTTAGACACTGAACATTTACACGTTTTCTAAGTATATTTAGAATAAAACTTGTTGTTAAATCAGTAGTGAGAGCAGCTATGATGTATGGGTTGGAGACTGTGGCAGTGAGGAAGAGACAAGAGGCAGAGATGGAAGTAGCAGAGATGAGGATGTTGAGGTTCAGTTTAGGAGTGACGAGGACGGACAAGATTAGGAACGAGCACATCAGAGGGACAGCTCAGGTTGGTTGTTTTGGAGACAAAGTCAGAGAGGCCAGATTGAGATGGTTTGGACATGTGCAGAGGAGGGATAGTGGTTATACTGGAAGAAGGATGTTGGAGATGGAGATGCCAGGCAAGAGGTCAAGAGGAAGACCAAAGAGGAGATATATGGATGTGCTGAAAGAGGACATGAAGGTAGTTGGTGCAAGAGTAGAGGATACTGAAGACAGAGTTTGGTGGAAAAGGATGATTCGCTGTGGCGACCCCTAAACTAGGAACAGCCGAAAGTAAAAGAAGAAATTAAATCAATTGTTCCATTTCTGGTAAATAATCTACCGTGACCCAATACAAGATCGCCTGCTTACAGAACAGAAGTTAGGTTGCTTGCCTATCACAGGGCCACATTCCCTAGTGAGGAGAATTTAGAGTGTTCAGTTCATCTGAAGCATGCTTTTACTTTGGGAGAAGACTTGAGAACCAAGAAGAAACACACACAATCACAGGGAGAATATTCCCCTGTATTTGTAGAGAAACTCCATTAAAGAGGGCTATGAGTTGGCAAAAATGTAAAACCACCGAAAACAATGTTATCACCAGATTCCCTAGCTTTAAAATCACCATTTTTCAGTTCCATCAAGCAAAACCATGTGACTGTATATTTAAAAACATACAGGGATGATCCACAAGAAGACTGCCACATACTGAGAGCAGTGCATGTCCTGTCGCCCAGCGATGCTGAAGTAGAAGCTTGTGGTGTGTTTCATCTCATCTGTATTACCCGTCTCCTCGATCCAGTAGCCAATGGGATAGCAGTGTACCCCATCCACCAAGTTATTCTTCTCAAACACACAGATCCGGTCATGATGTGGCCCGTTGCCTAGAGACAGACATGCAGATTCAAAATGTGACTCACATTAGAGTCACCCAGGGGTAAACACGATCCAAATATTGAGGCTAGTTTACAATTCAAGCTGCTTTAACCAAATGACAGATCGAATGTATTTGAAATGGATTTTTAATGCGGGTCGTTATGTTTGCACCTCTTTTAATTTTCACTAATTAAGAAAGAGGGAGTATGGATTGCTTTGTTTCATATTTCAAGCCCAATCACAACACCATAGACTTATTTTGCCCATAGGAAGGGCTCTGCAGAGAACTTTGCTTAAAATACCAAATAGTAACTTTGCCTTGAAAAGGAAATAACTGAGATGCTGAACTGCAGCCAAAGCTGACTGCTTGAAATAAACAGAACAAGTTGCCCAAACATGTGGTGGCTGTACATAGGATGTAGGATCAAGGATCAAGATAATGCATAAAGTTGAATTTAGATCATCATTAGACCCTGGATTCCAGGAAGAGAAGAAACGGTTAGTTTTAATCAAATTAGATGGCAAAAATGGAACAATTCTGATATTTAGTTTCAGAATACACCTAGCATAAGCGCACTCGGTTACACAACAAGCAGTGAAATACCATAACAAATACTCTATTCCACAAAAAAAAATAAGTATTCCACGTTTACTGTGTAATTCTGTGACTACAGAGTAAGACTTTCATTTTACCTGTCAAATCCTTTGAAAATGTGATTTACTAATAAAACTTTGAAAAATTATTTAAAAAATAAATTCAAAGTATAATTTACTTGTTGGCGATTCCGGGTTAGAAACATTTAAACGAATTTACGATATTTCTTACCAACACACTGAACCATGTCTTTGTACTTCACTTAATTCCTGTTCCTTGGGTTTCTGAAATGTTACAAAAATGACTTTTTAAAACTTGAATGACTTAAAAAAAAGTAAAGTACTAAAGACACAGAGCAACCACCAATACTTTTAATAAGCAAATAAAAGTTTGTGAAATTGTCTTTCTGATAACAAGAAATTCAAAGTAACTAACCAAACTAAATATATGAAAAAGGAACAAGCCGAGTAAGCTCTATGACAAGACACATGCCCCATATTAGGATGAAGCATGTAGAACTAAAAAAAAAACGGATAGTCCTGGAGACTTTATGAAGCCAGAGGAGGCCTTTGGATCTCTTGTGGCCTCCCAAAGAAGACATCACCGTTCACTGACGGACAAAAAGTAGTTACAGGTGTACATCACAAGCCAGTACGGTTCAGAGTACCAAGCGTGTTTTGATTCATGCTTAATAAGTAAAATATGTAGATTTCGATCTTCGTTTCCTGTGATTATTCCCCCTAAACCAGCACACAAAGAGATAGAGCAAAATATTGCAACAGTATGGCATTTGGTGGTGAGGAGAGTACTGACAACAGGAACAGGGCGTTTTCAGGATAATGTCATGCAGAAAGTTATAGAGAACGCGAGTCCAGGAAGTCACTTAAGGGAGACATTGACGATGGACAAGGCATGCTGGGAGATCGTTTTAAGTAGGAGAACAATGGTAAGTGACTACGGGTGAGTCAGATTAACATCAGTCTCTGAAACAGGAGTACCAGGATGCCTCGAACCTGCAACCTTTTAACTGAAACTGTAGAAAAATGCAAAAGCAACCAGAGTTTTTTTAACATACAATCTACAGTTTGTTTTTTTACATACTTTTATCAGGTCTCTGGTGACCGTACAAATTAGAAAGACCATGATGTGGTTTTATTGATAGCCTTCTGTTTACAACAGCAGTGCCAGACAATGTATCAACCAACACAAGTGGTGTTTTTGGAGTTTGTTGGAAGCGCTCAGGAGTTTAATCCACAGGAAAAGTGTCCACAGGGGGAATCATGCTCACGGTTTCTCCACAGGTGAGCACACACAGGAGGTAAGTGTTCACAGGGTGCATCAAACACCCATCAGGGGCGAGAGAATGCACCGGGTAGGGTGCTAACCAGCACGCTCATTCATGGACCGATCCGATGATCGCGACCATCAAGGAACACAGAGAAGGAACACCAGGGATCTGAGGAGAAGTGTAACACAAGGCAAGGGAGACACACTCCCAACGAGAAAGAGACAGCGAGCCAGCAGAGGGAGTCCAGGAAGTGATTCACAGGGGAATGATTCGACGATGGACACCGGGCTTCCGGGAAGTGAAGTATTCATGGGGATCGTGATAGGGGGTTGTTGTCATTTCAAAACCTTCAATGTTGTAATGCTACACAATGTACACTTTTGTCAGAGAAGTAACAGAGAAAAAACAAATAACTTTTAAACAAATAATCATCCCTCTCTCAGATAAGCTACCATATGAGCAAGCGTTTATTTCCCAAGGCAAAGCCATTATCCATTAAATGATTAAACGACTGCATGTTTGTCAGGCTCTGGAGGTCATGAGGTGTACCACTGAGAGTTCAGATATAAAAGTCTTCCTGTTATTATTACAGCCAATTGCTGTAATGGCTGTAATTCTGAATAATTTTATGTTTGAGCCATGAGTTTGATTCATAATATAATAAACCTTCAAATAAGTGATTGCTTTGATTAAACCTCACAGTCTGAGTGCTACGTGTAGTGCACAGTAATAGCATATGAGAATTATTTAATGTTTTTTATGCAACATTGTCAAAAAACCACAGCAAAACCCTGAAAAATACCTTAAATACCATGCACTGGACCTTTTAAAACCCTTGTCTCATACCGCACTTTGCGTTGATAGTCATTGTAGTTCACTGAAAAGGCTTTATTAAGAAAACTATGCAAAGAAAACTTCCGGTTTTTGTTGGTTTCATTTATTCAGTGCATTTAAAAAGGTTGGAAGGTATGGGATTAAAAATTAAAATGGTAGCAATACAAGGTACAATGCGTGTGGCGCCAGTACCCCAGAGTGCGGTCCACAAGTCAATTCTGCTGCAAATACAGTGGTACCTCGATATACGAAATGAATCCATTCCAGGGTGACTTTCGAATCTCGAACATTTCGTATGTCAAAGCAAGTGAAACAACAGTTTAAGTAGATGAAAAAAATGGAAAACCGGAGAAAAATCCAGTAACGTTTCTTGACACAAACACTGTTTCAAGCACAAGCGCTGACAGATGGAGAGACGCTTCTGAGAACGCGTCACAGGGTTTCTCTAACAGCACTTTCCACGTTATAAACGTTATTTCTTTTACGACACCTTGACTCTAACATTTGTCATAGTACATTATTGGTAATCTTTACATAATGTTTCGCTTGATTTAAAACTGATTTTCTGGATTACAGGATTATTCATGTCGGGTGTTTTTGGCTTTAATACAGCAGAAGCCACAGCTGGGCATTAATTATTACTTATGTATAAATTATAGAAGTTTCACTTTTTAAATGGATTTACTAAATCAACTTATTCAGGATTTTTCCAAGAATTTTAACTGAACCTGTATTTTTTTTTTTTTTTTACAAAAATGTGTATAAACATTTAGAGCAGACACATTACATTTTTTAAATTATTTTTAAGACTTTTAAATATCCTTTCCCTTAAATGTATTCATCGTTTTCACTCCATATACCGCATGTCTGATTGATTATTAATACACAGCACCACCAAGTGGCTCACAGCAACAATCACATTTTGTTTCAGTCGCGAAATCGTTCAGTTTTTACAAGATTTACTTTTGTATCTGTTTATTTCCACAGAAGGGATTTTAATCCTCACATACCTTCCCATGTATATTCCCCTTTGAGGCGCTTGATAAATTTGAGCCGCAGCGGTCCGGAATCCGTTGGGAGAGGCTCGCTCAGACACACGTCCGCGGTCCAGAGGTTAGGTTCCCCAGCGATGACCCCCGTTGGCCCCGGGTTCATCTTCACGGCCTGAGCTGGGTCCCAGAGGCCCATTTCTGCCCGAGAACCACACACCAACACCTCAAGGTCGGGACACGCTGGGGTCAAGATGACTCCGAATCTGAACACGGTCATGTCCCGAACAGCAAACAAACAACGGTAAAATAGATGGACTACCGTGTGTTAGACACAGAATGCATAAAAATAGGCGGTAAAACTATACGCAGTTATTGATATCAACATGCAAATTAACGGGACGCCATTACTCATGTTTCCGCCAGGGGGCGGACTTTGGCCCAGTAATTCGAATACTCAATGAAGACTTATGGTTTTTGATATTTAAACAGTACAATTAAATACATTTACAGAGCAAAAAAATAGGCAAGATAATAATTCCAATGCTTATTAATAATTGACTAGTTAAACAATCCTTTATACCGCGCTCAACTGAAAACACTTTGTTGTCATAATCCATTTTACAGATGGAAAAAAATGAATTTTAATGTGAAATAATTTTCTCTCATATTAAACTTTTAAATGAAAAAAAATTCAAACTTACAAAAATTGTTTATATCAAATGATTTTGAAAAACAAAAAGCACACCTTTTTGTATAAAGATAAGATCACAGACCCCCATTTTCAGAATTCCTTTAGAAATGCAAATTCAAATTATAGCCCTTTATAAAGATGATTTATATCTTTGTTATTCATTTCCAAAAGGGAAACATAATTTTCTTTGATTTATTACAGTCTTTATTTCTTGAAATATTGATATTTCACAAGATGATAACTAAATGTTGGACAGTGTCTAACGAAATATTTTCCAAAGGTTTCCCCTTGGAGAACAACTTGCAATTGCCCTGAAGACTTTGCAAATTACAAAATTACATTAGTTCAGTGCATAAAAAAGTACATTTACATTTACATTTATGCATTCGGCAGACACTTTTATCCAAAGCGACTTACATTTGAATGAACATATTTTTTTCTGTCAGTTCTTGCTTTCCCTGGGAGCAGTGCTGGGAGAAAAGTTGTGCTCAGTCTCGCGAGGGTTGTCTAGAAAACAAGCTTTCGAGAATTTGGAAGAGCTGTAGACCGAGGCTGGAGTCAGAGCATCAACAGCCCGCCGCTCACAGATGAATCGCTAGTATCTAGAAGATATAAAAAAAAATTTAGATGACCCGGTCATCAGGCAACATGGAATTCCATTATACATGAGCATAGGCACATACTGATTGCCTCCAGTCCTCAACACATTGATGCAAAAAGAGCCTAAATAATTAAAAGTTACACATAAATATACACAAATTCCAGAAGCCTTAGATTTTTTTTTTTGTTTTGATTCATTTTGTTTTTGCATCATCTATATTATGTAATATTAAAATTCTGAGAAAAACTTAAGTGTTCTGTGTGACAAAACAAATATTTCAGTTATTTAAAGCTTGTAAGTTTGACTCTGGTAAAATTGATGCACCATACACCTAACCGGAGGATTACCCGAGGAATAGTGAAGTTCCTTGATTATGAGGGGCTGCGTTACTGCAAATGGAGTTGGAAATTTAAGGCCATAGTCCTGAATATTCAGTGCAACATTTGGTGCGGCAACACGCCTCGATCAAAGACCATGGTTGCCAATGGAACACCACACATCAGACCGAATGAGTGGTGCCAACGAAGAGTTTCGAAGTGCCATATCGAATCCTTTTTCCACAAGGACAACCAATGAAAGCTGGCTCTTTTGATGATGTAAGTAGGTTGTTGAAGAGCCAATCGGTGGCACTCAACCCACATTTCATAGTGACCGTGCAGAAAACAGGAAAGCAGTAGTGTGCCACTTTTTTTGTCAAACAGCTGCCTGTGATCAACCTACAACAGTATAAACCAAGATTTTTTCAGTGTTCTTTGATCAGTGTTCCTTTTCTTTTCCCCGTCTGACGCAGAGCATCTGTTATACAACAAACACCATCTTCTGGCAGGGAGTGTCATTGCATCAATATTTCCTTGACAGACGAAGAGCTCCCTGCTGAAAAGCCATCCAAAGATTCTTGCGAAATCTGCGAATCTCAATTCGGATCAGTGTGTAGAGGCCTTTAGTCAGGATTAATGGTGCTCTCCCTGATAACAAACATAGGCAGATGCTAATCTATCAAGCAATACATCAGAGAGGAGGTATGATGGAAAAAATAAATAAATAAAAAAACCTCTGAAGCACTAAATGTATTTTCTGTATTTGCTCGAACGTCTTCTATGTGCATGTTGTGTAACAGACTGTTTGTTTACTTCCAAATTGTAAGTCGCTTTGGATAAAAGCATCTGCTAAATACATAAATGTAAAACTCAAAGCAAAAGTCCAGATCGCAGCATCATCATGTGTGTATGGAATTGAAAGAAGAGACAGAAGGATGTGAGGAAGCTACATCCACAGAAGACCTGTGGTTAGTTCTCCAAGATGTTTGGAACAACCACCACCAGCGTTCCTCCAAAAACTGTGTGGAAGAAAGGCAAAGAGTGGTTACACCAAATATGACTGGATTTAGATAAACATGCCTAAAACATGGCACAGTACTATAAATCGAATGTAAATACTGTAAAATCTGAGAAGAAAAAAGACGCTGAGCCAAAATAAAGATAATAAAATATATATTTCAACTCGTACATCAAAAATCACATGCATTTCCAAGCTCTACTAGCATTTCCTCCAAATCATAAACGACAGAAAACATCTAACGACATGTTGCAGCACACGCGATATGAATGGCAAAGAAAATAAAGTTAACCAGAGCCTAACACAAGCCTAAACCAGCTCCTAACATGTAAACGTTGTGCATCTGACAAACATATAGTAAAAATTTTCTCTGGCATTTGTTCAGGTAAAGATCATTACTTCAAATATTAGCCTTCATTAGCCATCACAGCACACATTTCAATGTAGGCAGGTTACAATGTCACGCATTACATATATATATATATATATATGAAGAATATGGAGCATGTCTTTAGTGTTGCCAAATGTTTACCTCATTTACACATTGGTAACCAGTAAATGCTAACTCCGGGAAAGAGAGGTGAGTATTCAGTCGGTCGGACAGCCATTTGTTTCAGTAAAGTGCAAGTTATACATGGAGTGTGATTGATAGGCAAACCTTTCATGCTAGTTCTGCAATATGGTTAATGAACTAAACAAGACATTCATGCTTCAGTACATTCACATTACCAGATGGACTAGTTGATTCTGATTTGCCTTTTCATTTACTGTGAGTGTGAAGGAAAACCTTACTGTGTTCTGAGAGATTCGAGCTGTTCTTGGAACTGTCTGTAATGTCATCATAAAGGAAAATCACAGCATCTGTAAGTAGGAAGTCTTTTTCCTAACAGTATCGGTCCTGTCAATGAATAATCATTTGTTGGTTTTGATTAAACCACCATTACTAAAATAATGCACTGATTTCTCTGATTAATGATTTACAGAAATGTATTTCTCTCTATATTCTATGACATTTGTCATACCAAACTAACCTTGAAAAGGAGTATGGGTTTGTGTCAGAGGCAAGCCATTTGAGTAGAACCGTTATGTCAAGCACCTTACAGTTAAGTTAATCTTTGATATATTTATAAAAAAATAATCTTAACATCAAAAGAAAAATACTTTTGTTCATTTCATTTACAAACCAATAGATTTTGAGGTTAGCTTGGTGTGTTCGCACACAGAATGGGGGTCTTGTTAAGACACTGGTTTTAGAACGGATCGCAGGGACCGGCCGTCTCGAGTCAGCTCTCGGGTGGTGCACATGCATGGCAGAGGAACTGCTTCCTCCTGCCGGAGCACTTCATTGTATGGGCAGTGCTTCAGGTGGTCTGCCATGCTGGATATGTCTGCAAACTCCCACCTATTCACTGAGCTGAAGGCTGTGCTGAAACGCCAAACCTGCAGGACGACAAAGAGTTCTCTTTATGACCTTTTAAACTAGATTGATAGACTCCCCCCCCACCCATTCTTCCTTCGGAAAGTCAATAGGGAAGTGACACATGCCCACCATTTAAAGGATCAAAGAGAGGCTCCAATGGCAAGAAACCCAAAAATAATACGAAGAAAATCAAGAAAAATTATGTCTTACTGTTGTGTAAGTTCCTACTTCGACGCTGTAGGAATGCATCGTAAGAAGTCATTATCTGACCAATAAAGTAATATATTTAACATAACTTTCTATACTGGTGGTTACCTTCAATATAGCACTCTGTGAGATTCAACGTTTAATTTCAGTCCACTTTTCAACATAAATGATTAAATATCTTAGCAATAGTTCTACGTTTGTTATCAATGTCATGGATGTTTTACCTCTACCTCCAAGATTCTTACCACGGGAGCCTCACTTTCATTCTTAAAATGGTGGATGCGTGAAATACGCAAATTCCACGGCAAAATGGCAACCTTTAGAGCGCAAAACTTTTTTTCTTTGTAAAGAAAGATACCTTCATGAATATACCAACTGTGAAAGCTGTGGACACTCAATCGTTTTAAGTTATATCAGGCCTAAAATGTGTTCAATTTAGTACATTAAAGAGGATCTGCAAAGACTAGTAAAAAACACTCCCGGGATGTGTGCAAACCTGTTGACAACAAGAAATGTCTGATCTCCGTGAATGCCACCAAGTGCAACAGTAAGTTATGTTTTGTGAAGGGGCCAAATACTTTTTGGTTATGACCATAATCAATTTTTGTCAATTGGACAGACAATTAGGAGTAGCTCTAAAAAAATGTATGAGAAAATATTTGCTGTAGTAGTGGTTCTAGAACATGGAAAACGATACTGTACTTTACCTTATCTTTGATCTCCCAGGTTCGTCTTCCATCCAAGCACTGCTTCTTTTCCCACTGTACCACCACGACACCACGGCTTTGCAGCAGACTGCCACAAACATCCCTCATAGTCCGAGACACCATTGACAATTGGCAAAGACTAAACCCATCCAAAAATCGAGCAACATGCTGAAGGACTTCAAATGGCAGTCCACTAAGATGGTCACACTTAGGTTCTGTCACTGGATCTGAGACAGGCTGAACCCCAAATGAGCGAAGATGTCGGTCATGAACCACCTTTGACCCTTGGGTGGAAGGGCAGAATCGGCGTTGAGAGTAGGTGCAACCATAGTATGCCAGCGGACATCGGTGCTCCATCCAGCCATTGAGTCCTGAATGAATGTCACCATGAACATTTCGGAAATGAGAGAGGAATTCTTCTCGTCTGAAGAGTTGGCCGCACTCAAAAGTGAACATGGAACCCTCACGTGGAGCCCAGCTTGGACGAGGCACAAGCTGCTCAAGAGTCAGATCAAGACGCAGAGTGCAAAATGGACTGGGCTGTGAAAGGCGCGGTGCAGCTCGATCACAGGCAGACGCGGAAGCAACCTCACCAACCATTGTACTTGTTGCCAAGATGGCAGCAGGGAAACTAAATGTCTGGGTGCCAAAGTCAATTCGTGTGCCCCCGAATGCATAAACTGTGTCAGATATCCTCCGTGTTCGAGGCGACTCCTCCAGGCAGAATAGAAGAGCTGCTGCTGTAAAGTCAATTTCACCAAGTCCCATAGGGTCGTCCATGGGCTCGGGATCCAAATCAGATGTATCGACTGCTTTGTCTTCCATTTTGCATCGCGCACCTCTAAAGGGGAAGGATTCAATTAATGACGCTTTCCTACCATTAAGTGCAACTGGCATAAAACTATGCAGCAGTTGAAGGTTTTGGGACTTCCTCTCAAAAGCCCTGCCGTCAAAGTCTGCCTCCATTGGAGCAAGGTTATATTCTCTGTGGACTGACAAAGTCTGTGCATGAACTGGCCGCTGGAGCAATGGAGCCTGAGATCCTATGGCCTCCTGGATCAGAAAGGCTTGCTGGTCGTGCCTAATATCTGGTCTGTGAGGAGTCAAAGGACCAATAAACTCCAAAGGACCTTGGGACTCTGGATTTTGACAGCATGCTGTGGTAGAATCCATTGAGTCTTCTAAAATACTATGAGAGCCATTACAGATGCCTTGCAAGTCCATATTACCTAGAGTGTCTTGGTGAGACTCAACTGGTTGCTCTGGAGCAAGAACATCTATAGCCGTTTCTCCTACAACTAATCCCACAAATACCTTTTCATCAGACCCTCCATCAAACTGTAAAGTAGCATCCTGCATTTCAACATCTGCAGCCTCAAAAGTGAGTTTATTGTTCCCATTCATTACTGCACCACTGTTTTGTTCAGAGCCTTTCACAGCATCCCCCAATGCCCCGAGTGCAGATGCCAGGCTCCTCCCAAGCTCCATAAGCTTCTGGTGCTGCTGAGGCTGTAACTCTTCCTTCAAACCATTGACACCACTAGTTATTTTAGAGTTTTCCGACAGCTCCCCATTGTGCTCAACATGTGCAGTTGGGAAATTGGTACAGTCTGAAGTCTCTGAAGAATTGAAGTGGATTAGGATATTTAATGCAGCTCCTAAGCTTCTGGTGGTCTCGACTGTGTTTTGGTAGAGCTCTCCATAATGTTCTTCTTTTAGACCATTAATCCCATTGGAAATCTTATCTTTTGAGCAGCTTGCAGAAAACTTCTTCTCAGCAGCCTCCACACCAGAAGCCTGTGCAACTAGGCCTGGGTTTTCAGTTTTTGTTTTTTTCTCTGGGCCACTTGTGGGAGACAGAGAGACAAGTTTTAGTGATGCCAACATGGTGCGCTGGTCTTGAAGGGCAAGTGCCATGTCAAGTTGCTCAACTTCATCTGCTTCTTGACTCAACCGTTCATAGGAAGGATAATCTTTATCGTTCACTGGCCATCTATTCCACTCCATAGTACAGCAAACCACCCCTGCAGGGCATACCTCAAGGTGTTCTGCCATCTGCCCACGTGCAAGGGTAAAAGGACATCCATTGCTCTGATTAAGACACGGGACCCTTTCAAATGGGCACAACATCTTGTGTTCTGTAGCCTTGCAACCATGGAAAATGGCACCGCATACTAGAGGGCAGCTGATGAGGTTGCAGGAAGTGCCAGGCTCAGATTTGACCATGCATCGTCTGCTAATGCAGAACATGCAGTGTTCATGGAGCTTCTCCATTGCTTTGGAAAAAAAGCAGCGTGATGCCAAAGATCAGGGGTCTTGAGGACTGCCAAAGCAATAAGAGATAAACTGAAGTTAGGACAAAGGTTTGTAAGTCATTCATGAAGGCCTGCAGCCCCTGCATGTTTAGTATGTAATAAAAATGTTCGATTAGTTGATTGTGGTTAAATATGAATAACATTTTCTTTGAATTTACAGAAATGTGATATGACCTGCTCTCTGACTAAGAACCTTTGGACTAGACCTTTGATGACCTGACGCTGACATGATCCTAAGCAGGGCTTACAGTAGGTAGAGCTTAGGTCTGTCTGATTTGTCTTTCTGAGCTGCGTCTGCATGTTCTCTGAGGTCTGGTATATGCGTTTCCTCCAGTTTCCTCAGACAGCCCAAAGACATACTAAAGGCTAAATGAATGTAGTCCTAAAATGAACTGGTAAAGCTCACAGGGAGCACCCCACCTCACTCAATGTGACCTTGAGTAAAAGCCTAAGAGCCTGGCCCAAGAACATTATACTTCTGTGTTAAGCTTATGCACTGGTGGCACAGACTGCAAGATCTGTGATTGTTGTATGTATGACATCACTCCACAAATGCTCTGCTACTAAACACTGAACAAATCACTGAGAGATTGAACAAGGAACTGAAGAATTGTAGCTATCTATTGAGGGTTTTTCTTACTTTTATAAACAAAACAAAAAAACCCAGAAATAAGTGTCAACTAACGAGAGCCTGGTCCTCTCACAGTATGCTAAGCTTGCTTCCAAACAATCTATATTCTGTATGAATATTTCTCATTAAAGTCAGTTTCAGACTGCACAATTTTAGCCCAGTTTTTGAGGAATTATATTATGCTTTTGCCATGAAATACATGCAAATTGGAGCTTGTGCACATGTATGATGAATTAACCTAACCGCATGTTTTTGGGATTGTGGGGGAAACCAGAGTACGCGGAGAACATGCAAACAATTCCAGGAAGGTCACTGGCGAGCCTCGAACAGGCAACCTTCTAATAGGAAGGCTACAGTGTTACCCACTGATCCACCGTGCCGCCTATATGGTTCAAAGGGGGGCTTTGGACATGAATAATTAAATAAAAATTTGCAGGCTCCCATTTTTGATAAGCAAAGTCTTACTCATAGTTTACTTCTTTGGTGTTTTGATTTACTACTGTAGATCTTATTACACTAAACAAAAATATAAACACAACACTTTTGTTATTGCTCTCATTTTTTATGAGATCTGAAACATTTCATACATAAACATTTCTCTGAAATATTGTTCACAAATCTGTCTAAATCTGTGATAGTGAGCACTTCTCCTCTGCCAAGATAAACCATCCCACCTCACAGGTGTGCCACAAGAAAAGGCCACTCTGAAATCTTCAGGTGTACCACACAGCACAATGCCACAGATGTTGCAAGTTTCGAGGGAGGCCTGCTGATAGCAGGAATGAATGTTCATTTCTCTACCATAAGTTGTCTGCAAAGACGTTTCAGAGAATCTGGCAGCACATCCAACCGGCCTCACAACTGCAGACCACGTGTAACCACACCAGCATAAGACCTCCACATCCAGCATGTCCACCTCCAGGATTATCTGAGATCGTCAGTCATTCAGACGCTGCTGAAACAATCAGTTTGCATAACCAAAGAATTTCTGCTGTCAGAAACCATCTCCGGAAAGCTCATCTGCTTGTTAGTCGTCCTCCTCGGGGTCTCGACCTCACTCCAGTTTTTCGGCGTAACCGATTTAAGTGGGCAAATGCTCACATGCGATGACGTCTGGCACGTTGGAGAGGTGGGCAAAGAACACAGGCGCATTTTATTGATGGCATTTTGATTGCACAGAGATCCTGAGGCCCATTGTTGTGCCATACATCCATCACCATCTCCTCATGTTGCAGCATGATAATGCTCGGCCCCATGTTTCAAGGATCTGTACACAATTCTTGGAAGCTGAAAACAGCCCAGTTATTGGATGGCCAGCATATATGTCACCCATTGAGCATGTTTGGGATGCCTGGATCGGCGCACACGACAGCATGTTCCAGTTCCTGCCAATATCCAGCAACTTCGCACGGCCATTGAAGAAGAGTGGACCAACATTCCACAGGCCACAATAGAATCAACTATATGTGAAGGAGAATGTGTTCACTAGAAGTGCTCACTATCACAGATTTAGAGATTAGTGAACAATGTTTCAGAGAAATGGTTATTTTGTGTATGTGGAAAATGTTTCAGATCCTTGAGTTCATACCACAAAAAATGGGAGCAATAACAAAAGTGTTGCGTTTATATTTTTGTTCAGTGTAATTAGCTCAATCTTTTCTAATCGGCTGAAGAACAGTCATACAGATTATTGTATTGTCGCACTTATTTTGATCAGTGATTTTGTCCATGATGGTGTTTGTTGTGCTTATGGTGGAGATGGCAGACGATGTATGACATTACTAACAAAATGACCAATCATAAATTTTACAGTCTGCTTTGCTTCTGCTAGCAGCTGTCAATAGAATTTAATTAATCAATCAAAAAATTAATTCAAAATATATATTTTTTTCCTTCTAAATTCTATGTGAATATTTTACCGCACTACAAATGAACCCCACCCCCACTAAATTAAACACAATCAGTTTAAATTGGGCTTTAGAAGGTAAAGAAAATTGATGCAATTACAGCTATTCATTCATAATAAAATATTATCTTGTGTATTATGAAAACAATTGATTAACTGTTTTTTTTTTTCAATTAATTACACAGTTCTTAAAAAGCAAAGTTTCATATTCAACATTCATTTTAAGGCGATTGAGCAACATGCAAACTATATATAACATTAAATACAGCCGACAACCGCAAAAGTTACATTGAACTTCACATATTATATTTTTAAAACTCGAATGACACCACTCGGTTTCCATGGCTTCAGAACTGAAAAAAACAACCTTAGTAAACACTGTTCAGAGTGGCGTTAAACTTTAAACACGCGCAAAAACTTCCAAAACAGTTTACAAAGTAACGACAAAATTACCCAAGAGCCATTGGGACTAAAGTACCGATGTTTTTACCCTTATTAAAGTCAAATGTAACTTTGCAGTACTTTACTGCTCTCTATTGTGATTAGCATGTTAGCATGATCGGCTAAACACAAAAGCTCACTCACCCACTGTCTGTCCGTTTGTTCTCTTTGGCTCGCACGCTCGGTGTATCAATAATATGGTGTTGTCATTAAACGGGACAGTTTATATGATTCCCTTAAAATGATGAACAAAATCATCTCTGTTTGTCCTGTCAAAAACACACAATCCGGCTGCGACGCGTCTCAATGACGTCATCGCGCAAAATTAAAAGGACGTCCATGCCCTTTGTTGTTTTTTGTTTTTTGTTTAATTTTTGTTGTTTCTATTTATTTATTTGCAGCATATCTACTAATAAAGGGTGCTTGAATTGTCATCAAAATGTAGATTTTCTAACGATGGGCTTAATAAAATGTTGTTTTTGAAAGTGCTCAAGCTAGGACACTAAATATACGAGGTTTACATTTTAAAATATAATTTTATAATGTATATATAATATATTTTTTTCCCGCGCGAACCGCGTTCGATGTGAACGTCCCTTAAGCCCTGTCTAAACATACTCAGCTATTTTAAAAACACAAGCAAACACAGCATATCTTTCATATAACCGCTTATTTTTTTTCTATATCTCAATATATCTCTGGCCAAGATGCATCTTTTTGAAATTGAGGGTCCGAAAACATTTTTTGTAGCTGGGGTTTGTCATTGTCATCACTTTCTGTGGTTGTGTTACTGTTTTGTTTACAATGACCAAGTGGATGGAACGAGGACTGTGTTGTAGTACATGACGGACAGGATTACATGCAGATGTTTCCTGTTTGATCACCGAAAGGAGACACCTGTGTTTTTGCAAACTCAAAACTGAATGCTCATTTAAAAAATGGCACATATTGACTGCCACCTGTTGGTTTGTCTTATTCTTCATAAAGTTTCCTTTTTTTTTTTTTTTCACCTGGACAGTTATGTCAGAAAAAGGGGCTTGTGTGGATTTTTTTTCCATGTGTTTGTGTTTACCAGTTGTACCAAATGGCTATTTTTCTGCATGGTTAAGCTGTCCGCCCACATGTAGCTGTGTAACCATGCATTTTTTAATGCCGGCCGAGGTAAATGTATTTGAAACTAAGTTTTATTTGAAACAAGTTGTTTTGTGTTCGGGGGTTGGGGTTTGTCATTGTCGTCACTCTCATGTGTTTTCAAACAGCAAGTGTGATGCCGGCCAAAGCTAAAGGACTAGGTTGCAATTTATTCCACTACTGTGGCATACAGCATGAACAGGATTACATGTGCATGTTTAAAATTTGATCACCAGAGGCACTGTGTTTGTGCACACAAAGTGCTGAATAATTATTTTAAAACACCATGAGTCGATGCACCTGTTGATTTGGAACAGTCATTACAATGTTAGGATTTTTTTGTGTCAGTTGAAACATGGCCTACATAAAGACAGCCTGACTCCAGCTGGAGAAAGTCACCAGCAGAACCCCAAGATCCTGACCAGGACTAACTGGGTAAAGAAAATGCATGGAAGGATGGATATTTAAGGAGATTTAATCCAGAATTATATTACTGTATCAGTATATTACTGTTTGAAATCAGTTGAAATCTATCAATGTCGGAATTCTACAGAGCCCTTATCAGGATACAGGGATCGGTTTAATATCATTTGTGTTCCCGTGTAAAGATTGCAATCATTGTGAAAAATATTTGCATTCTTTCATAAAGAGTAGTCCTGCTTACTCTACAGTGTTAAAGCGGTTCTGGCTCAACTTCTTAAAAGACCTCTAGTATCTTCTTATTTTTTTAAACTAAAATAAAAACACCGGCTGACTCTGGTTCTTTTAGAAAAAAGTGCATATCCTTTTTTCTCACTCCTAGACTCTATTCTCTACATTTGGTATAACAATATTTCCATTGATACCCTGATGTTATCTAGAGCACTTTTTTCCACATCATTTTCATGCGTTTTACTTTTGTCCAATGAATGCCAGATCTTTAATGAAGTTTAAATAAAAAATAAAAAAGTCCCATGCAAGCCCAAGCCACCCTAACGCTGCAGTGCAAACAGGAAGTGTTTGCCTGTATATCAAAATATGTTTAATAAAATAAAATTTTTTTTAAACCATTCTCTCAGTACAAAACACATGGGTGCTGCTGACTTGATATGTTTTATCTTCCAAGCCCACACAACAAAGTAATTGCGACAACATACTTTTCTAATAATAATCTGTTATTGACAAGAAAATGCAAATTTACTTAGAATTAGTACAAAGTTACTTAAGCGGAGCATCACAGTGAAGAGATGATAATCCCAACATTTTTTGATTATGACATTAGGGAAACAGAGACAGGCAAGAAATGACAATTTCACATGTTTAGATTTCCTAACACTCTGATTCTGCTGTGTGTTTAGATATCATGCAATAGAGAAAACACAATGTTCCATTTCAAAGAATTAAAGGAATAATTCATCCAAAAAATATACTTTGTTCAGTATCCACTACGAGTTTCTTTTTTATAACATTGAATCAATTTTCCACCTTCATTTGTTTTCAACAGAAAAAGAAATTAGTAAAGGCTTGTGTTTCCTGGTTGACTCCTCTTGTGTTCTGTCGTGTATCTACAGTCATGTACAGTGGTTTGTGCGGGTCCAGCCGGTTTCAGCCAGCCAGTCCGGTGGTGGCACACAAAGGCCTGGAATAGGCGCTCTGTTGGGACCCGTCTCTGGCTGCAACGCTGACGCAGTAGACTGTGCCCTCACTGAGCTCACTGACCGTGGCCTGGTTTGTCTGATAGAGGGTCAGGGTGTTCACTACTGGAGGAGAGGGGGTGTCCTGTGTAAGGATGAGGGTGTAAGCTTGTGCCCCAACCACTGGTGTCCACTCCACCAGCAGAGAGCGTCCTGATGCATGCACAGACTTCAGTTCAGGGACATTCAGGTCATCTGCAAAGAGAAACAGCAGTTTAGCTGATATGATTTCTCTCACAAAGGTAAATTAAATAAAGCAACAATGAAATTTTCAGAACTCAACATGGGGCCATATAATGCAATTTTTAAAACAGTTATATTTGAGTAATATTTGAGTTCTCTATACTAGCACTGTACAGTTAGTGACTTTCTAAATGCAATATTAATCGTAAAAAAACGTCATATTTTACATACACCGTTTACCCCCGTTCCTGGCACAGTCGTACTTTCACCATGCTGCTTTTGGCAGTTGTAGTTTGTGAATTATGGGTAATGTAGTGGGTAAAGTGCATTGAAGAGTTCTGTGTAAGTTTCATCACTTCGCAAGCGAATGAATTCACCACAAACGCTTAGAAATAACAACGTGTGGTGCCTGCGTATGCTAAAGAGCTCTTGTGTTGTTTGCCTAAGAGAAAGTTTATGAACAAAGTTTGGATCTATTTCATGCAATTATTGTAGGGGTTTGAAATCGGGAATGCGTTTAGTCTTTATTAACCGATTTCAGGTGTTTTGCTGGGTTGGTTAGCATAAGCGCTAATGTTGCTGCATTACCATTTATCATGGAGTAATGCTCAAATCTAAGTTGGTGATTGGACGATGTCATCGTTCATTGCAATGTTTCACTACGGACATCATTGATGCCCAAATTCAGTCCAACCCTAGCGCCTACTACATTAGAATTTCTCTGCATTGTCTGCTGTTCTTGGGTCAGGCAGTGTACTTGGTCTTCATAAAGATGAGCTGTACTAGTGATTAATCTGATTGGTCAGTGGGCGGAGGTAAGAACTATGGGCGTTGCAAGGGACACTGGGCCGTTTTCAGCTCACAAAACAGGATTACAAAAACATGTGTGAAAGATTCTGAATAAATCTTGAGAGAACAACTCTAAAAGGCTTGCTGTGGTTGGAAAACCACATCTGTTTATCATCCGCATAGAAATACATGGCAATAAAAAAATTTCCATAACTTTTTTTTTTAACGGGACCAATGTAAAGCTAAAAGATTCTAAACCACTTTGTAAATAAATCACTTCTAACACTATAAAGCTGAAATAGCAGAATGGATATCAGTCAGACATCCAAAAAATGGTTTGGGGAAGCCTCAGACTAAAAGCCTTGCCTGTTCTCACATTTAGATGATATGTCAATGTAGATATTGTACACTTGGCTCCTGTCTGAAACAAAAATAGCTTCCTAATCTATACGACCATTAAATAATAAATACTTGAGGCAGAGAAAGTGATGTAAGCAGTCACCTGCAAGTTCTGCCTGCATCCTTGCAAACTTGAGATGTCTTCGCCGACGATTTAAGGTTTGACCTGTATAGATGTCAAGTTAAAATATTATTTCATATGAAACAAAGTACAAATGCTTTGACATATCTATGAGGCAAATACATGCATATATTATTTAACCCTTAGATGTCTCTGCACAGTGTGTGTGCCAATCACACAGGTTGTTTTGATGACACGATTAACCTATTGTTTGATTTTGATTTCAAATATAATGTGTATGTTTCAAAAAGTTTATTAGTTTTTATATTTTTGGCTTTAAACAAACATTGCAACAGTTCTGACACTTAATTTGAAAGATAATTCCAATAAAAAAAATGCGCAATTGTCTTTCAGTTTAATTTCACAGTTCTAGAGCTGAAAGTACAATATCTGTGATATGGCATGTGTTATAAACGTTATTGCACAAAAAGTGCTTGGAACAGGTTTAAGAGAGGTTCTGTTTTGTATACAATTTTCACCATGTTTTGGGGGACTTATGAATTTTTATTTTGTCCCAAACACTTGATTTTTTTAAAAAAAACAAACAAAAAAAAATTGTGCGATAAAAAAGTATAAAACTAAATACTTAGACTTGCATATTTTGGACAATTTCAAGTTTGTCGTGGAATTATCGTGTGATGAAAGAAAAATAATAGGCGCAAAAAAAGGTGAAGATGTACTAAAAAATAATATCAAGCAACGCCACAGTTGTAAACAGTTTTAAAGGTAATTTACTAGAGTAAATTTTAAAGTATTAAAAACCACTCAAAAAGGTCCCAGACTTCTAATGGTAAAGTAGATATTCGAGATAATACACTCTAATATAATAAATTCACCAATATATCCACAATATGATATGTATCATAATTTTAAAAAATGTTTTAAAAAGATTTTATTCACTGATTTTAAAAAGTTTTTTTAATCACCTGTGGAGGTGGAATTGTTTCCAGAGGAGATCACGTTTAACCCAGGACACGGTGCTGAAAGAGAAAAAAAGAAACAAAGAACGTTATAGAGAAAAGCTGAATGAATCCCTGAAGAGTTGATTTTGTACTTAACTTTACAAGATTTAAAAATGACAAAGACATTCAATAACACAGAGATATACAGCCTTGAATAACTCTCAAAGAGATTACTTTTAAGAGACACTATTGTGTTAAATACTTATATGCAGTACTGTGCAAAAATTAGCAAAGAATGCTTCCAAAATGAAAAGTGTCAATAATTTATTTTCAGCCATACAAAAATGCAGTGACCAAACAAAATAGAAATCTAAATTATTATTTTCAGTGAGCTCCCTTCAAAACTCAAGCAATTCTTCAAGCTACACTTGCACAGAGTTTTTGAAGGAACTCTGCAGGAAGGTTGATCTAAACAGAGATCTTCTGTGGATGTAGCTTTCTCATGTCCTTCTGTCTCTTCATGTAATCCCAGACAAACCCGATGACGTTGAGATGAGGGCTCACGCATATGTTCTAGCACCTTAAAATAGTTATGACTTTTTGTGTTTGGGGTCATTGTCCTGCTGCAGAGTAAGTCATAAGCCTCCCTGAAGGGGAGCCTGTATTATATGCCTGTATTTCCAAAGTTCAAGAAACCTCCATCATGCTTCATTGCTGCTTTCAGGAACTTCATTACTGCTTTCAGAGTTCGACTGTTCTTCCCCCAGCCTCCTACACAGCTGTTTCTGGTTCTGTTCATGACAGAATCTATTCACGATATAATCTTACAAAAATGTACTGACTTCCCTGTGCAAGTGTATCTCTAGAAACTGATGCTAGTTCGAAGGCAAAAAGTAGTAATTACAAACATTGATTCGATTCAGATTTTTCCTTTTCTCGCTCAAATTTACAAAAATAAACAACCATTATTTTTATTTCTGAAAACATTTTTGTGTTTCACAGCTGCCAAACTTTAGCACAGCAATGTATGTGGGCTACCTGTGAGTCCGTGAACTCCCTGAGATGATGCACTGATGCCCGCAGAGTTCTGTGCCAGCACTGTGATGTCATACACAGAGTTGCAGGGCAGTAAAAACTCGAAGTAGCTGATGTCTGTCCAGTAGGAGGAAACTTCTATACCGGACTGAGGTTCTCCCACAGTCTGCCCGCTCACATGTGCCATATATAAGGCATTAGGACAAGAAACGGTGCTCCAGGAGACTCTGACCAGACTAGCACCGTCCATCACATGGGTTCTCACTTTCACGCTGCTTGGAGGACATGGCACTACCAACAGATAAACATAGACAGAGATGCCATTACTGGAGATATTGTGATACTATGGAAGCAAGGTTTGAGGAGGTATAATAGAAAATACTGTTTTATTAGCTTTAAAACTAACAGAGTTAAAAGCTAAACAGCTAACAGAGATCAAAGGAGAACGAAGGGGGAGGGGAAAAGAGTCTGAAATATGTGAAGCAGCTTTTTCAAGGTTAAGGAAGGAAGACAGAAAGCGAGATCTACATCAGTACATGATCCAAAATTGGACGATTTGCCAAACGTCACGGTTTCCCGGCGATGGAAACGCTTTATGGCAAGTGATGTGTTAACAAGTATTAAATGTGGTTTAAAATATTGTGTATAACCGAATATACCTGAATATCCGTTCCAGGGTGGTGTTCGTATCTCGAACATTTCGTATGTTGAAGCAAGTTTTACATGTAAAACGCCTAATCCATGCAACGGCTCGTGACCACGATCACTTAACGTATCTCTAATATGAAAAATGTGCTTTAATGCCACATCCACCAAGATGTACAAAGATCACTTTCTTTCATAAACTCAGTTTTAACTATGATAGGATGTCTTGCTGGAAAGCATTTTCATCGTGACACTACCATGTAGGGAAACCGTGACGTAATCCGTGACGTTTTGCAAATCGAGCAATTTGCAGATCGTGTACAAACAATCTACATTGCTGTGGTGTAACTTCCTGTTAATCTCAGAACATTAGCATTCAAAATATTTTCTTCAGATCTGGTGATGGCACTTTTAGCATACCCTAGGATAGATCATTAAATTTAATTTTGATGTAATCAAAGGGAACGGATCAGTATCTAAACATTTTTTTTAATTGTTGACACTTTTATAGTTAGAATTTATTTAAAGTAATAACCAGACAATATTTTGTAGGCTTGTGTGAAAGTTACATCAGAATGTAGTTAGACTATGAACTATACTTACAATATATTAATATTTAATTTTCATGTCACGGTATTAACCCTTAGAAGTCTCTGCACACACCGGTGCATGTGGCAATCGCCGCAGCTGTTGATTGATATCGTTTACAAATATAATGTGTAGGTTTCAAATGGTTATTGGCTTTGATATTTTTGGTTTCAAACGAACATTACTAGAGTTGACACATAATTTCCACATAAAGTTTTATGTGAGATTAAAATGTGAGAAAATGCGCGATTATTCTTCAGTTTACAGACCCCAAATCAGTGCTATCTATAGTGAAAAGAAGGGATAACCCTTGGAAGTAAAAGACCTGTGATATGGCCTGTGTCTTCCAAAGTTGTGGCACCAAAATGCACAATGAAACAAAAAGTGCTTGGAACAGTATATAAGGTTCGCCTGGTTTTTTTTTTGTTTTTTTGTTTTTTTCTACATAAAATTTGACCTTGTCTTTGCTTTTTGTTGGGAGTTTTTATTTTGTATCAACCCTTTTGATTTTTATTATAAAACATAAAAACTTTTTTTTACCCATTTTTTTTATATTTTTCAAGTTAATAAATGACAAAATGTAATACTCAGAATTGTATTTTTGTACAATTTCAGGTTTGTAGAATTGTTATGTAATGTAATGAAAATATATTTGTAAAAAAAGAAGCTGGGGTTGTACTGAAATGATGTCAAGCATTGAATTTAATTTATTAGAATTAATGTAAAGTACTAAAAAATGCTCAAAAGGCCCTGATGCTTTGATTGTGTTATGCTGAAATGCTACTGGTCTAATGGGATTCATTGAGTTTATGCTAAGCTAATGCTAAAAGTGCCATTAACAGGTCTGGAGAGTGATTAAATAGTATTTGACCTTTTAGAAAACTATTCATTTTTTGATGAGTTTAAATGAGCCTATGTGAAAAAATGTAAATACAATGAAGATAAATACATTTCACGTCAAATCACAAAAAGTTATAACATTTATGGGCAAGTCGCATTAAACTTGAGAGCTCTCTTAGTTACTAGTTCAGCCCCACTATTTGCAACACGTGACAACAGGTTGTGCACAAAGTGAAAGAGTTTTGTGCGTGGATTGTGGAACATGCACAGTTTCAGAAGGAAGTTTGTTGTGGTAACATTAAACTACTTTCATATTTGAGATGAAAAATAGGTCAATTATAGAATACCTCGTACATACCTCGATATTGTGCCCATGATACAATAGGCATCACAATGATTTACAACACTTTTTAACCAACTGTTTACATAATGAGCCACCCCAAAAAGTTTTGAGACAACAAGTATAAGAAGGCTAGGGTCTAGTTTGATTTGTATGAGAGCATTTGATATCATCAATCCACCAGGGGGCGATGTTAATGTTTGCACATGATAAGGTGGTAATGGAGAGAGCAAATTTTATACGTTTTTCTGGTCTAAAATGTGAGTAAAGGATAGTTGTCTCCAAGTAAATGATGCATAAAACAAGAAAACAAGGTAAAGAAGTTACAGAAGTGACTAGAATAACAATCAGTACAAGAAGCAAATACACTTCAGCTAGTAGCTCCATGATACTAATTGTGACAATTTAGTATCGCTAAGCGTCATATTGTTACACCCTAACCAAATCCATGTTATTCTAATCAGTGATAAATAATCGATACATCGACTATTAAAACAGCAACCCTAAAGTACTCAAAGGTTAAACAACCATTTAATTTTTTTTTTTACATTAGACTCTACAAACCACTACACAAACACAGCAGTAGTTGAAGATAAACTTAAAAAAAATCATATTATTAATAAACTCAATGAATAAAAACAAAATATTAATCACCTGCCCCCTTCTGGATTGGCACAGAGTAGGAGCTGTTGCAGGTTCCGTCTGAAGACTGTGTAGTAAAGTTGTACAGCATGCCACAGGTCAGTCCTGAGATGCTACAGGAAGTGCCTGTGGTGTCGCAGTGAAGTGTGTCACCCTTCGGGGTTTGAGCACTGGTGAAGTACTTTAGGGAGCCTTTGCTCTGCAGCCAGGAGATATTGGCAGTCCTGGTATCACACTGCACTTCCACCGTCATGTTCTGCGGCTCACAGGGAACTGCTTAGACAGGAAAAAGACTTTGTCAGGAACTTCACCGCTGTTCAAGTTGCCATTACCAGCAATTGCAAGTGGGCATTTTAAGGCTTTATGGAAATGACTAGGAGCATTTTGTTGTTTGTGCTCTCACCAGTGTGGAAGGAGAGCTGCTGACTGGCTTGGCTGGTGCAGTTTCCTGCAGAGGCAGTTATGCTGAGGTTGTATATTTGTCCGCAGTTCAGGTGGGACAAAGTGCAGTTGTTTGTTGAGCTCCTGCAGGTACGCACATCTCCATCACCAGCAGTAGCCATGAGTGAGAACCACTCTGCCACCAGAGAAGGTGACCAGGATGCAACCACACCATTGGAATCACACACCGGGTCCACGGTTACATTCTGAGGAACACAAGGTGCTGAAGAAGAAGAAAAAAATTCAGGGTATTATGATGGTAGAAAATGTAAAAGTGTTTAAAAAGTGAGCATATAGTCTCTATGAGAAAATGTTTAATTTATTCCAAAATGTGTTTGTTTGTACATTGGTTTTACTTAGTCTTCTTCTTTTCCGTTTGGCTGTTCCCAGTTTAGGGGTCGCCACAGTGAATCATCTGTTTCCACCTAACTCTGTCCTCAGTATCCTCTACTCTTGCACCAACTACCTTCATGTCCTCTTTCAGAACATTCATATATCTCGTCTTTGGTCTTCCTCTTGACCTCTTGCCTGGCATCTCCATCTCCAACATCCTTCTACCAGTATAACCACTATCCCTCCTCTGCACATGTCCAAACCATCTCAATCTGGCCTCTCCGACTTTGTCTCCAAAACAACCAACCTGAGCTGTCCCTCTGATGTGCTCGTTCCTAATCTTGTCCATCCTCGTCACTCCTAAACTGAACCTCAACATCCTCATCTCTGCTACTTCCATCTCTGCCTCTTGTCTCTTCTTTACTGCCACAGTCTCCAACCCATACATCATAGCTGCTCTCAATACTGTTCTGTACACAGTAAAATCCTAAGAGTTAAATTAACTCTACTCAGTGTATTTGGTCCCATTCTATATAGAGTTAAACCAACTCTGAAGGAGAGTTATTTAAATGAGTCTATTTGAACTAAACAGTCTATTTTTGTCTGTTTTTACTCTTTCTGGAGTGGACTTGGTCCCTCTCTGAATAGTTAATATTTAGTTTGCATTTTCCATGCAGATTTGGAAAAACATGAAGAAAATATATTATTAAATTACTCTTTCTCAGAGTCGGTTTAACTCTATATAGAGTGGGACCAAATATACTCCAAGTAGAGTTAATTTAACTGTGTACACCTTTCCTTTGATTCTTGCTGACACTCTTCTGTCACACAGCACCCCTGACACTTTTCTCCATCCACTCCAACCTGCCTGCACTCGTCTCTTCACCTCTTTTCCACACTCCCCGTCACACTGGACTGTTGACCCCAAATACCTAAACTCCTGCACCTTCTTGACCTCAGCCCCCTGTAACCTCACTGTTCTATTTCCCTCCCTCTCGTTCAAACACATGTATTCTGTCTTGCTGCGACTGACTTTCATTCCTCTTCTTTCTAGAGCTGACCTTCAACTTTCCAGGTGTTCCTCCACCTGCTCTCTGCTCTCACTACAAATCACAATGTCATCTGCAAACATCTGTAACTAATTAAATTCTAAATGTAAAAAATGACTTCATTTTGCAAATGCAGTCATGTGTTTGCATTTCTGCATATGACGCTTTTATCCAAAGTGACTTACATTTTGAATGAATGAACACATTTTTCATCAGTTCCTGCTTTCCCTCTTGCTTTTCATGTGATCTTGATAATGGAGGAGTTTTAACAAAGTGACACGACATCTGACGTACAGGTGACACTGGTACATGTCTCTGAATGTAGTGACACTTCAACTGGAATGTCTGGTTGACGCTAACGAAACCCTAACACATCAAATCCACTGACATGAATCGAAAAATGAATAAATATTATGTATTGTAGCAATAAACTACGAACAAAATAAATGCTTATAAATGAAACCACCACAGAATAGTCCAGCATATAACTTATTGCGACGCAATAAATCATGTTAAATTGTGCGTAATGAATAAATAATGTTTGGCAATTAGTTACTTTTAATGTACTTGCATTACAACATAAAATAATTAAACTGAATTAATTAGATTAATTGAAAAATAAACCGCCACTTTAAAATCATTACACGTGAGTGCACCACGTGATTTTGTGCCAGTTTACGGTGTCAGACTCACTTTTCAAGGTTTAAATACTCCCATTACTTGACTTTTGTGACAAGTCAACAAAAACATCACACTTTTTTTGAGGAGGAAGACTGTACCTTCTCTGCTGAATCAAGTTTCAGAGAAATTTTGTTAATTGACTAAAGGTTTAATAAGTTATGTGGCAGAATTTTTTTGTTTGTTATTCAGAAACTTTGTTTCTTACATAAAAGAAGGTATTTTTCTTAGTAATAAATGTAATTATTCAAAAAAATTATACAATTTAATAAACATAAGTAGGAGATGTTAAAAGGCTAAACTTATTCTTTTTTTTTTCCTTGTGCTGTCCTGCTTAGGAGCCAAAACATAGGGGAGTAGGTGCTTGTGTGAGTTGTACAGTTTTGTTATCTCCAGGGGAGCAAACACCTGATGTGGTGTTCTCTCCTCTGGATGGAAGCAGTGAATGTATGTAGTTAGTTCCTTTTCAGTCGGTCCCGGAGACGTTAGTCGGGTTAGACCGACTGAATGGGAGCGAATCACAGTGAGAGCGACTGACGAACATATCAACGGGCAAATTAATTTGCAGGCGTAGGTGATTGATTAGCAATCAGCCGGGTATAAAGCCGGGCGTGCCTAAGCCTCCAGTATGCAATTTTCCTTCGGAGCTGACTGAGTGAGACTCTCTCTCCTGAACTTTGACGCTTCTAGCTTGAAAGATCAGCAGGTTGCTTACCTCTTGGCTCTTTTGGTGTAGTCCTCTGCTAGCTCAGATAGCATGCCACCAGCAGCCAGCACCTCGAAGATCTTCTCAGGCAAGCCTGTCCAGTGATTCAGCCGTTTTCTCAGTATCCTGTCCATTTTTCACGACACGATGAGCAAAACGTGCACTATTCCTGGCTGTTGTGGGCTTCTCGTAGAAAAGACGGTCACGGGAGTTGCGCGATGTGTTTGGTTTCCAGCACACCGACGCGGCTCTCGTGAAGCGCAAGTGTTTGCATTGCAGCACTCTGCTGAGTCGCACGCGGAAGTTTTGGGTAGAGCGGCGTCAGGTGATTCCTCGCGTCATCCCCAAACACCGAGCGTGCTTCCTGTCTGGTCTGCGGGTGAATCGGACGGCGCTTCGGTGTCGCCCGGTACCTCGTATGATCCTGCAAACGATCTGCTCTCCCACGCAGCATCGGAAGGGGCGCGGCTTTCGGTTCTCCAGTTCGGCCTGCCTCCTTCAGGATTGCAGCCGAGCTGGAGCCGGAGGCGTTCGCGGTGCTCTCACAGCCGCAGCCTCGATCGGCGGGAGGTGACTCCTCCCCCCCGAGTCGATGCTGTCACGGCTTGAGAATTGGTGGCTAGGCAGGCGCCGGGACAGGTTCCCCGCATACCGCTAGTGCCTTTTTCTCCCCGAGAACCACGAGGAGCTCACTAATTCTGGCAGGCTCCCCTGCCTGTCAGGGGATTGAGCTCCTCCCTCTTCATCACTCTGGTCAATGCAGCAGATACGGGTTACTCTTCGATTTCCCCGAGTGGGTAGGTTGTCGCGGTGCTTACCCCGACAGCGCTGCTGCTTGACGGTCTCGTTCGGGTGTTCCCGCCAAAGCTGGGAGGTTTCATCAGTCCTGATGATGAGAGCTCATTCAGCTGCAGGTAAATCTGCTGCATTATTGCATGCTATAGGTGAGGCGACCTTACAGGTCCTCCGTGTCATGCACCAGGGTGGTGGTGACCAGCAGTCTCTCTGAGACTCGCTTTCAGCCGCTGATTGTCGCCTCGTGCTACAAGATCAGCCGCGCTGAACTTCGGTCACGCGATGTCCACACTTGTGGTCCAGGAACGCCATCTGTGGTTCGAGCAGGCTTCAATGTGTCCCGAGGACCGATTTCGGCTTCCGTACGCGCCTGTCTCCCCGGATGGCCTCTTTGGCGTCGCCGTGGAGATTTTCGTCAAAGGTCTCCACGATCAGGAGGCAGGCGGAGGGTCTGGGTATAGTTCCACGCCAGAAGCAGCAGGCGTTGCTTCTGGGCCGGAACCCTCTCCGCCTGTTCGCTGCCAAAGAGTACATCTCCTGCCTTGGTTTACTCCTTCGACCTCTGGTCCGAGGAAAACCCCTGCATGCGGAAGACGGAGCCAACCTCTGAGGTTTTCGAAAGCAGACGAGGGTTTCTAGTGAAGCTCCCCTGAGGTTGGCGACTCGGGAGGAAACGAGCTCTTCTTTGGGTCTGGTCATCGACCCAGCTCCCCCAGGGGGGGGGGGGGGAGTCCACCACACACTCCTCGTATCCACCTATTGTGTCAAAGATAGAACTCACTTCCTACCCGAGAATAGCGGTCTCGCATGCCCGACGGTCTGGGGCATGATCCCGACATGGGCCCGAGCCCCGCTGCCCTCAACTGGGAAAAGGTCAACTGCGAAAAGAGCCACCTCACCCCCGTGAGAGTCATCTCTTTTCTCGGGATGGAGCTGAACTCCGAGAGCATGCTGGCGCGATTATCGGTAGAACGCACCAGGGCCTTGCTGACCGCGCTCTTTGCGGTGTCCTCTCGACCAGTGGTCAGACTGAAGTTAATTCAGAGGCTCCTGGGGCATATGTCAGCCGCAGCCCCAGTCATTCGACTCGGGCTCCTGCGTATGCGACCACTGCAGCAATGGCTTCTCTCGTGAGTTCCGAGTTGGGCATGGCGTCAGGGAGCGCTACGTCTGCCCACGGCAGACATGCTCCCTTACCTGAAGGTCTGGAAGACGGAGTGCTTCTGAGGTCTGGGGTGCCTCTTTCGAGCCACCCCAACCGTGTGGTGGTCACCACCGATGCCTCCAAGACTGGTTGGGGCGCCATGTGCGGTTCCCACCGAGAGTCCGGTGCCTGGACCGGAAGACGCTCTTGCTGGCACATAAACCGCCTCGAGCTAGTTGCAGTCATTCTAGCGCTACGGCGCTTCTGCCCGCTCCTCCGGG
>SRMA01025870.1:469767-523908 GCA_007224835.1 Danionella cerebrum | reverse complement strand
ACGCCATTGGCTAGCGGTATTTAATTGAATAATCAGCGCCAAGCGAAATTCATCATACCACATTGAGAACTGTGGATCAAACTAAACCTCTATAGTAAAGCGCATGATTTCAGATGATTTTATTCTCTTTCTGAGATGCCTTTTAACACGATAAAACTGCTCAAAATGACGCGCTGGCATCACATGATCTGTATTTTGACATGGCACTTTTTGACGGAATATTTGCTCTTTTTCCGGTTCTTGAGAACTATGGATCAAACTTAACATCTAAAGTGTGGCGCATGATTTCAGATTATTTTATTCTCTTTCTGAGATGCCTTTTAACACAATAAAACTGCTCAAAATGATCGCTGGCATCACATGATCTGTATTTTGACATGGCACTTTTTGACGGAATATTTGCTCTTTTTTCGGTTTTTGTGAACTATGGATCAATCTACACTTCGGAAGTGTAGCGCATGATTTCAGATTAATTTATTCTCTTTCTGAGATGCCTTTTAACACAATAAAACTGCTCAAAATGATGCGCTGGCATCACATGATCTGTATTTTGACATGGCACTTTTAGCGGAATATTTGCTCTTTTTCCGGTTCTTGAGAACTATGGATCAATCTACACTTCGGAAGTGTAGCGCGCGATTTCAGATTATTTTATTCTCTTTCTGAGATGCCTTTTAACACAATAAAACTGCTCAAAATGATGCGCTGGCATCACATGATCTGTATTTTGACATGGCACTTTTTGGCGGAATGTTTGCTCTTTTTCCGGTTCTTGAGAACTATGGATCAATCTACACTTCGGAAGTGTAGCGCATGATTTCAGATTATTTTATTCTCTTTCTGAGATGCCTTTTAACACAATAAAACTGCTCCAAATGATGTGCTGGCATCACATGATCTGTATTTTGACATGGCACTTTTTGACGGAATATTTGCTCTTTTTCCGGTTCTTGAGAACTATGGTCAATCTACACTTCGGAAGTGTAGCGCATGATTTCAGATTATTTTATTCTCTTTCTGAGATGCCTTTAACCACAATAAAACTGCTCAAAATGATGCGCTGGCATCACATGATCTGTATTTTGATCTGGCACTTTTTGACGGAATATTTGCTCTTTTTCCGGTTCTTGAGAACTATGGATCAATCTACACTTCGGAAGTGTAGCGCATGATTTCAGATGATTTTAATCTCTCTCTAAGATGCCTTTTAACACAATAAAACTGCTCAAAATGATGCGCTGGCATCACATGATCTGTATTTTGACACTGCACTTTTTGACGGAATATTTGCTCTTTTTCCGGTTCTTGAGAACTATGGATCAATCTACTCTTCGGAAGTGTAGCGCATGATTTCAGATGATTTTATTCTCTCTCTAAGATGCCTTTTAACACAATAAAACTGCTCAAATGATGCGCTGGCATCACATGATCTGTATTTTGACATGGCACTTTTTACCGGAATATTTGCTCTTTTCCGGTTCTTGAGAACTATGGATCAATCTACACTTCGGAAGTGTAGCGCATGATTTCGGATGATTTTATTCTCTCTCTAAGATGCCTTTTAACACAATAAAACTGCTCAAAATGGTACGCTGGCATCACATGATCTGTATTTTGACATGGCACTTTTTGACGGAATATTTGCTCTTTCCGGTTCTTGAGAACTATGGATCAATCTACACTTCGGAAGTGTAGTGCATGATTTCAGATTATTTTATTCTCTTTCTGAGATGCCTTTTAACACAATAAAACTGCTCAAAATGATGATCTGGCATCACATGATCTGTATTTTGACATGGCACTTTTTAACGGAATATTTGCTCTTTTTCCGGTTCTTGAGAACTATGGATCAATCTACACTTCGGAAGTGTAGCGCATGATTTCAGATTATTTTGTTCTCTTTCTGAGCTGCCTTTTAACACAATAAAACTGCTCAAAATGATGCGCTGGCATCACATGATCTGTATTTTGACATGGCACTTTTTAACGGAATATTTGCTCTTTTCCGGTTCTTGGGAACTATGGATCAATCTACACTTCGGAAGTGTAGCGCATGGTTTCAGATTATTTTATTCGCTTTCTGAGATGCCTTTTAACACAATAAAACTGCTCAAAATGATGCGCTGGCATCACATGATCTGTATTTTGACATGGCACTTTTTGACGGCATATTTGCTCTTTTTCCGTTTCTTGAGAACTATGGATCAATCTACACTTCGGAAGTGTAGCGCATGATTTCAGATTATTTTATTCTCTTTCTGAGATGCCTTGCAACACAATAAAACTGCTCAAAATGATGCGCTGGCATCACATGATCTGTATTTTGACATGGCACTTTTTGACGGAACATTTGCTCTTTTTTCGGTTCTTGAGAACTATGGATCAATCTACACTTCGGAAGTGTAGCGCATGATTTCAGATTATTTTATTCTCTTTTCTGAGATGCCTTTTAACACAATAAAACTGCTCAAAATGATGCGATGGCATCACATGATCTGTATTGTGACATGGCACTTTTTACGGAATATTTGCTCTTTTTCCGGTTCTTGAGAACTATGGATCAATCTACACTTCGGAAGTGTAGCGCATGATTTCAGATAATTTTATTCTCTTTCTGAGATACCTTTTAACACAATAAAACTGCTCAAAATGATGCGCTGGCATCACATGATCTGTATTTTGACATGGCACTTTTTAACGGAATATTGCTCTTTTTCCGGTTCTTGAGAACTATGGATCAATCTACACTTCGGAAGTGTAGCGCATGGATTCAGATTATTTTATTCTCTTTCTGAGATGCCTTTTAACACAATAAAACTGCTCAAAATGATGCGCTGACATCACATGATCTGTATTTTGACATGGCACTTTTTGACGGAATATTTGCTCTGTTTCCGGTGCTTGAGAACTAAGGATCAATGTACACTTCAGAAGTGGAGCGCATGATTTCAGATGATTTTATTCTCTTTCTGAGATGCCTTTTAACACAATAAAACTGCTCAAAATGATGCGCTGGCATCACATGATCTGTATTTTGACATGGCACTTTTAAAAGGAATATTTGCTCTTTTTCCGGTTCTTGAGAACTATGGATCAATCTACACTTCGGAAGTGTAGCGCATGATTCAGATTATTTTATTCTCTTTCTGAGATGCCTTTTAACACAATAAAACTGCTCAAAATGATGCGCTGGCATCACATGATCTGTATTTTGACATGGCACTTTTTGACGTAATATTTACTCTTTTTCCGGTTCTTGAGAACTATGGATCAATCTACACTTCGGAAGTGTAGCGCATGATTTCAGATTATTTTTATTCTCTTTCTGAGATGCCTTTTAACACAATAAAACTGCTCAAAATGATGCGCTGGCATCACATGATCTGTATTTGGATATGGCACTTTTTGACGGAATATTTGCTCTTTTTCCGGTTCTTGAGAACTATGGATCAATCTACACTTCGGAAGTGTAGCGCATGATTTCAGATTATTTATTCCCTTTCTGAGATGCCTTTTAACACAATAAAACTGCTCAAAATGATGCGCTGGCATCACATGATCTGTATTTTGACATGGCGCTTTTTGACGGAATATTTGCTCTTTTTCCGGTTCTTGAGAACTAAGGATCAATCTACACTTCGGAAGTGTAGCGCATGATTTCAGATTTTTTTATTCTCTTTCTGAGATGCCTTTTAACACAATAAAACTACTCAAAATGATGCGCTGGCATCACATGATCTGTATTTTGACATGGCACTTTTTGACGGAATATTTGCTCTTTTTCCGGTTCTTGAGAACTATGGATCAATCTACACTTGGTAAGTGTAGCGCATGATTTCAGATTATTTTATTCTCTTTCTGAGATGCCTTTTAACACAATAAAACTGCCCAAAATGATGCGATGGCATCACATGATCTGTATTTTGACATGGCACTTTTTAACGGAATATTTACTCTTTTTCCGGTTCTTGAGAACTATGGATCAATCTACACTTCGGAAGTGTAGCGCATGATTTCAGATTATTTTATTCTCTTTCTGGGGGGCCTTTTAACACAATAAAACTGCTCAAAATGATGCGCTGGCATCACATGATCTGTATTTTGACATGGCACTTTTTGACGGGATATTTGCTCTTTTTCCGGTTCTTGAGAACTATGGATCGATCTACACTTCGGAAGTGTAGCGCATGATTTCAGATTATTTTATTCTCTTTCTGAGATGCCTTTTAACACAAATCTGCTCAAAATGATGCGCTGGCATCACATGATCTGTATTTTGACATGGCACTTTTTGACGGAATATTTGCTCTATTTCCGGTGCTTGAGAACTATGGATCAATCTACACTTCGGAAGTGTAGCGCATGATTTCAGATTATTTTATTCTCTTTCTGAGATGCCTTTTACACAATAAAACTGCTCAAAATGATGCGCTGGCATCACATGATCTGTATTTTGACATGGCACTTTTTGACGGAATATTTGCTCTTTTGCCGGGTCTTGGGAACTATGGATCAATCTACACTTCGGAAGTGTAGCGCATGATTTCAGATTATTTTATTCTCTTTCTGAGATGCCTTTTAACACAATAAAACTGCTTAAAATGATGCGCTGGCATCACATGATCTGTATTACGACATGGCACTTTTTGACGGAATATTTGCTCTTTTTCCGGTTCTTGAGAACTATGGATCAATCTACACTTCGGAAGTGTAGCGCATGATTTCAGATTATTTTATTCTCTTTTTGAGATGCCTTTTAACACAATAAAACTGCTCAAAATGATGCGCTGGCATCACATGATCTGTATATTGACATGGCACTTTTTAACGGAATATTTGCTCTTTTTCCGGTTCTTGAGAACTATGAATCAATCTACACTTCGGAAGTGTAGCGCATGATTTCAGATTATTTTATTCTCTTTCTGAGATACCTTTAAACACAATAAAACTGCTCAAAATGATGCGCTGGCATCACATGATCTGTATTTTGACATGGCACTTTTTAACGGAATATTTGCTCTTTTTCCGGTTCTTGAGAACTAAGGATCAATCTACACGTCGGAAGTGTAGCGCATGATTTCAGATTATTTTATTCTCTTTCTGAGATGCCTTTTAACACAATAAAACTGCTCGAAATGATGCGCTGGCATCACATGATCTGTATTTTGACATGGCACTTTTTGACGGAATATTTGCTCTGTTTCCGGTGCTTGAGAACTAAGGATCAATGTACACTTCAGAAGTGGAGCGCATGATTTCAGATGATTTTATTCTCTTTCTGAGATGCCTTTTAACACAATAAAACAGCTCAAAATGATGCGCTAGCATCACATGATCTGTATTTTGACATGGCACTTTTTAACGGAATATTTGCTCTTTTTCCGGTTCTTGGGAACTATGGATCAATCTACATTTCGGAAGTGTAGCGCATGATTTCAGATTATTTTATTCTCTTTCTGGGATGCCTTTTAACACGATAAAACTGCTCAAAATGATGCGCTGGCATCACATGATCTGTATTTTGACATGGCACTTTTTGACTGAATATTTGCTCTTTTTCCGGTTCTTGAGAACTATGGATCAATCTACACTTCGGAAGTGTAGCGCATGATTTCAGATGATTTTATTCTCTCTCTAAGATACCTTTTAAACACAATAAAACTGCTCAAAATGATGCGCTGGCATCACATGATCTGTATTTTGACATGGCACTTTTTGACGGAATATTTGCTCTTTTTTCCGGTTCTTGAGAACTATGGATCAATCTACACTTCGGAAGTGTAGCGCATGATTTCAGACTATTTTATTCTCTTTCTGCGATGCCTTTTAACACAATAAAACTGCTCAAAATGATGCGCTGGCATCACATGATCTGTATTTTGACATGGCACTTTTTAACGGAATATTTGCTCTTTTTCCGGTTCTTGAGAACTATGGATCAATCTACACTTCGGAAGTGTAGCGCATGATTTCAGATTATTTTATTCTCTTTCTGAGATGCCTTTTAACACAATAAAACTGCTCAAAGTGATGCGCGGGCATCACATGATCTGTATTTTGACATGGCACTTTTTGACGGAATATTTGCTCTATTTCCGATTCTTGAGAACTATGGATCAATCTACACTTCGGAAGTGTAGCGCATGATTTCAGATTATTTATTCTCTTTCTGAGATGCCTTTTAACACAATAAAACTGCTCAAAATGATGCGCTGGCATCACATGATCTGTATTTTGACATGGCACTTTTCGCCCGAATATTTGCTCTTTTTCCGGTTCTTGAGAACTATGGATCAATCTACACTTCGGAAGTGTAGCGCATGATTTCAGATTATTTTATTCTCTTTCTGAGATGCCTTTTTAACACAATAAAACTGCTCAAAATGATGCGCTGGCATCACATGATCTGTATTTTGACATGGCACTTTTTGACGGAATATTTGCTCTTTTCCGGTTCTTGAAAACTATGGATCAATCTACACTTCGGAAGTGTAGCGCATGATTTCAGATTATTTTATTCTCTTTCTGAGATGCCTTTTAACACAATAAAACTGCTCAAGATGATGCGCCGGCATCACATGATCTGTATTTTGACATGGCACTTTTTGACGGAATATTTGCTCTGTTTCCGGTGCTTGAGAACTAAGGATCAATGTACCCTTCAGAAGTGGAGCGCATGATTTCAGATGATTTTATTCTCTTTCTGAGATGCCTTTTAACACAATAAAACTGCTCAAAATGATGCGCTGGCATCACATGATCTGTATTTTGACATGGCACTTTTGGCGGAATATTTGCTCTTTTTCCGGTTCTTGAGAACTATGGATCAATCTACACTTCGGAAGTGTAGCGCATGAATTCAGATTATTTTATTCTCTTTCTGAGATGGCTTTTAACACAATAAAACTGCTCAAAATGATGCGCTGGCATCACATGATCTGTATTTTGACATGGCACTTTTTAACGGAATATTTGCTCTTTTTCCGGTTCTTGAGAACTATGGATCAATCTACACTTCGGAAGTGGAGCGCATGATTTCAGATTATTTTATTCTCTTTCTGAGATGCCTCTTAACACAATAAAACTGCTCAAAATGATGCGCTGGCATCACATGATCTGTATTTTGACATGGCACTTTTTGACGGAATATTTGCTCTTTTTCCGGTTCTTGAGAACTATGGATCAATTCTACACTTCGGAAGTGTAGCGCATGATTTCAGATTATTTTATTCTCTTTCTGAGATGCCTTAACACAATAAAACTGCTCAAAATGATGCGCTGGCATCACATGATCTGTATTTTGACATGGCACTTTTTGACGGAATATTTGCTCTTTTTCCCGTTCTTGAGAACTATGGATCAATCTACACTTCGGAAGTGTAGCGCATGATTTCAGATGATTTTATTCTCTCTCTGAGATGCCTTTTAACACAATAAAACTGCTCAAAATGATGCGCTGGCATCACATGATCTGTATTTTGACATGGCACTTTTAACGGAATATTTGCTCTTTTTCCGGTTCTTGAGAACTATGGATCAATCTACACTTCGGAAGTGTAGCGCATGATTTCAGATTATTTTATTCTCTTTTGGAGATGCCTTTTAACACAATAAAACTGCTCAAAATGATGCGCTGGCATCACATGATCTGTATTTGACATGGCACTTTTTAACGGAATATTTGCTCTTTTTCCGGTTCTTGAGAACTATGGATCAATCTACACTTCGGAAGTGTAGCGATGATTTCAGATTATTTTATTTTCTTTCTGAGATGCCTTTTAACACAATAAAACTGCTCAAAATGATGCGCTGGCATCACATGATCTGTATTTTGACATGGCACTTTTTGACGGAATATTTGCTCTTTTCCCAGTTCTTGAGAACTATGGATCAATCTACACTTCGGAAGTGTAGCGCATGATTTCAGATGATTTTACTCCCTCTCTAAGATGCCTTTTAACACAATAAAACTGCTCAAAATGATGCGCTGGCATCACATGATCTGTATTTGGACTTAGCACTTTGCCACGGAATATTTGCTCGCTTCCCGGTTCTTAAGAACTATGGATCAAACTAAACTTTGGAAGTGTAGCGCATGATTTCTGTTGATGAAATGATGAAATGTGATTTCATGACTCCATGTTTTGTAGATACTAAATGTATGATTTATCAAATGCATTAATAACTGTGTCTGTTCAGTTCTATTAGTTCTCATTCCTTTCACAGATTTTCTCAGCGTTTACCGTGAGCTAGATTTCAAACTATTCTTTACCAGTCACTCCTTTCCAAACCTAATTTATGAACAAAACTTCAAAACCACTGAGAACCATCCTGTTGATGGCGGTGTTGTGCCATTTTTTGACTCCGCGGCAGATTCTGACTCCCCTCTCTGCGTGAACGCGCATGACGTCACGGTTGACGGAAGTTTTCGGGGACGTTTTTTGCGAGGGGTTTTTTTTTTTCATTAAGCATACCGAGAGTTGATTAAAGTGAGTTGGTCTGTAGTTTGTTCATTTTATATTAAAAATATTTTTCTGTTTCTTATTTGCAGTTGTGGGTTTCCGACTGAGAAGCCTTTGTATATTATACAAGTTCGAGGCGAGGATGGATACTCAAAACTGTGTTTTAAATGAAAAAAAGTTTGTTAAAGGAGGAAAAAAAGTACTTAGTTGACTTCTTTATGGATCCATGAAATAAAAAAAAACTTTACACCTATGTAATTTCTTCGGGTCATCATTTCCACATGATTATAATGGTCTATTTAGCAACAGTCTTTGTGACTTTGCCGCGACCCCGGCTACAAAGACCAGGCCCCCAGTCCACGGCGTCGCCTGACGCCGGTGACCGGGAGATAGGACGTCGAAAGCGGTGCTCGAGGAAGTGGAAGCGCGGCAAGCGGGCGGGCGTCCGTGCTAGGCTAGAAGCTAACCCTAGCCGGCCGGCTCTCCCGTCCATTTTTCTCTCCAATGTCTGCTCCCTGGACAATAAATTGGACTGCATCCGAATCCAGCGGACTACTGCATCAGCTTATATGGTTGAAATGACAATAAAAAGCTTCTTGACTTGACTTGACTTGATTTGAGATGGACATAAAAAGTAGAAGAGGCATTTTTTTGAGATAAAAAAAAAATGTGATTCTGAAAAAATTTACTAGCAACCTGAACTTAAATTATATTACAAAAAAAAAAAAACCCTTTACAGATATTGAGCTTTATTGAGTCATAGGCATAGCAATGTCTCAACAGGGGGGTTGGTATAATAAGTAAAGTTTTTATAAAATGTGATTTTGCAAGTTATGCAAAAAGAAGTTTTGTAATTAATATCTTACTTGTGCAAAAATAATCCACAGGGAAATCTAAGGGAAAAAAGTATGTTTCCAAAATCTAAATATCCATTTGAAAACATTTATATGAACTTTATTGAACTAAATGAATGTGAAGACATTAAATATTGTTTAGTAATCTAAGACATGTTCTTGAAATGATGAATTTAAACCTAAATGAAAACCCTTAACTGATGAAAGAGTGAAAATGCTGATTATATGACCATATTGCTAATCGCACGAGAGGTCTTTTCTGCTAAACTTTTCCCAGGAACACCTGACTGAGACCCATTGCTGAACCTGAAACCAGGAGACCGGGTGCTGATCAGGGTGATTAAGAGAAAAAAATTGGAGTGAACCTCAGCGGGAAGGAGCATATCAAGCGCTACTCATGACGCCAAGGCCTTCCTGGGTTCATCTTCCTCACTATAAAAAAGGGTAAATTTGAGCGCAGAATAGAATCTAAAAAGAATTGAACATGTTAAAAGCTTATATAACCTATGTTTGGCGACCATTTGAAAGCTGAGTCGCTGTAGCAAATATGTCACTAAATAACTGATAAATCTGAGCGAGCAGATCAACGCCCAGCCCAGTTCAACCATAACACTAACACGTAAACACTAGAGGGAGCTAGCGCGCTTTAGGTGGTTACCGTGATTTAAGGTGACCAGCAAGGAAGAAAGTAGTGATGGGAAGTTCTGATCATTTTACGGATTCGGTTCTTTGAGTCTCGTTCAGTAAAATGAACGGATCTTTTTTCGAGTCATTTCGCTCATTTTACTAAAATATCAATAAATGTTGTGTGTACTTCCACATCTACTAGCGTTTTATACACAAACGCGAATCACTCTACAAATAAGACAAAACTATAATGCTAAATTTAAAATGAATATAAATATATTACTAAAGCCTACCTGGGTCTTTTAGTCTGGTTTACCCAAACTCTGATCTGTCTTCTTTAGATTTAAATCTCTTTGTTCGACACAAAATTACTTCACTCTGATGTTAACGTGTGCAGTCCGAGCACTCAGTCCGGACTGGCTTCTTTAGCACTTTTGTCACGTGACCGCTACAGTGCCGGGATCCGAAAAGATTCGCTCTTTTTGCGAGTCCGGGTCCTTTCGGTCTTTTCTCTTTCCGGCTCATGATGCATTGGTTAACATTACGGAGTGGCCATGAGCCGGAACCCGAAAAGATTCGTTCTTTTTGCGAGTCCGGGTCCTTTCGGCCTTTTCTCTTTCCGGCTCATGCTGCATTGGTTAACATTACGGAGGGGCCATGAGCCGGAACCCGAAAAGATTCGTTCTTTTAGCGAGTCCGGGTCCTTTCGGTCTTTTCTCTTTCCGGCTCATGATGCATTGGTTAACATTACGGAGTGGCTATGAGCCGGAACCCGAAAAGATTCGTTCTTTTAGCGAGTCCGGGTCCTTTCGGTCTTTTCTCTTTCCGGCTCATGATGCATTGGTTAACATTACCGAGTGGCCATGAGCCGGAACCCGAAAAGATTCGTTCTTTTTGCGAGTCCTCCGGGTCCTTTCGGTCTTTTCTCTTTCCGGCTCATGCTGCATTGGTTAACATTACGGAGCGGCCATGAGCCGGAAACAGAAAAGATTAGTTCATCTTTCGAGTCATTCGGGTCTTTTCGGTCTTCTGTCATTGATGATGAACGGTTACGCTCGGAAAACCACAAGAATGATGCGCATGCGCCAATGAACGAATCCCTCTCCAACACGACTCGCTCATACGGAGTCACATTAAAGATTTGTTCAAAAAGAACGAATCGTTCTTGAACGACACATCACTAGAACAAAGACACATCACTGCCAACACGACTCTGTTTACTCCTTTCTATTAGGTGAGTTACAATGATTACCTATGCCTACCTTTATCGTTAAAGTGAAGTTGTGAATGGATAAATCAGTCAGAATGAAAATCGTAACATGTTATACTGTTGAATGAATGAATTGCGTTTGTAACTATTGGATCCACTTTGTATGCTCCGTATAGTGTTGCCTTGTGTTTGATGTGAGTTGCTAATTTATTAAGACGGTTTTAATGGGTTCTAAATGGCACATAATTTGTACACCAGGGGTTTAATGTCATTTTTGTAAAAAGAGATTTTTTTAGTTATATAGCTTTGATGAAATTGTTGTAGATAATGTGTGGTTTGAATTGACAGTTTGTTTGTGGTGAATTAAGATTGTGTAGATATGGGAAGTTTTCTAATCATGGAAGAGAAAAGGGTTATCAATGTGGGTTCAAGCATTTAAATATGTATTGGTGTTTAGTTGAGATGACTTTATTGTTGAACAAGGACGAAATCTGGGGGTAAAAATGGACAGTGATCTGAAATTCGATGTGCAGATCAAATCAATTGTCAAGTCCAGTTTTTATCATTTACGATAACTAGCCAAAGTCAAGCCATTTTTATCAAGACATCATTTTGAGGTTTTTAATCCATGCTTTTATCTCATGTAGACTTGATTACTGTAATGCACTTTATGTTGGGCTCAGCCAGAAACTGCTGTCTCGTCTGCAATGAATTCAAAATGCTGCAGCCCGACTTTTAACAGGTACCAAAAAATTTGAGCACATCACTCCCATTTTAGCTTCTATGTATTGGCTACCGGTGCATTTTGGGATTGATTTTAAAATTCTTTTATTTGTTTTTAAATGTCTTAATGGCCTCGCCCCACAGTATTTGTCCTACCTGCTTCAGCCATACATTCCCTCACACCCTCTAAGGTCGGCAGATCAGTCTCTTTTAAGAGTCCCACAAACAAAGAGGAAATCTAGAGGTGATTGTGCTTTTGCAGTTGCTGCCCCCAGACTACGGAACAGTCTGCCCCTGCACATTAGGCAGGCTGACTCTCTTGTAGCTTTTAAATCCTCTTTGAAAACAAACTTTTTCTCCTGGCTTTTAACTCAGTCTGAGATGTTGACTTTTACTGTGTTATGTCTTTACTATGTTTTTATTGTTTTTTATCTTCATGTGTTTTATATGCTTTTGTATTTGTGGACAGCACTTTGGCCAACTGGGTTGATTTTAAAGTCCTCTATAAATAAAGTTGAGTTGAGAATGAGTAATGGAAAAACCATTGTTAGTGCATTCTGATATTTACAGTTGTGTTCAGAATTATTCTACCCCACTGAAATTGAGTGTTTTGGCCAGTTTGACATTGATTTTGATTATTTCAGTCATCTAGTTTACAATTAAATCAAAGAGGCACTTGTAAATCAGACAAATATAACATAACTTTTATAATGAAATAACTACAAATGTCTTTTCTGTGCTCACATCATTATCAGTTTTATTCAACCCCCAAGTGACATTCAATCTTAGTACTTAGTACAACAACCGTGTCCAGTTATAACAGCTTTTAAACGTGAAGCATAGCTTGACACAAGTGTCTTGCAGAGATCTACATGTATCTTCGCCCATTCTCCATGGGCAGAAGCCTCCAGTTCAGTCACATTCTTAGGCTTGCGCGCTGCAACTGCTTTTTTTAAGTCCCACCAGAGGTTCTCAATCGGATTTAAGTCTGGTGACTGCGATGGCCACTCCAAAATGTTCCAGCCTTTAATCTGCAACCATGCCCTAGGAGCTGGAAGGGTGTTTAAAAAACAATGAATGAGTGAATTATTATTATAGTGGTGGTTGTTGTTGTTGTTCTAATGCTGTTTATCTCTTTATTTTATATACGTTTTTATTTTATTTAACGCTGTCAAATATGAAGCCGTGCGGAAGGAAGGAGAAAAAAAAAAGAGAAGGAAAGAAAGAAAAAAAAGGCAGGGTCCCTTCCTCCTCCCTCACCACAATCCACCTAGACTTCAAACACATCGGTGAGCAGTTTCCCGCTCCCAAACAGCTGAGACGCCGTGAGTCTTATAGATGTGGTCCAATACGCAGAGCGTTTCGGTTGACGGTGACCAGAATTTTTCACGGTCTTCCCCAACACTCTGTTCGCGAGCAGCCTGCAGTTCTCGGTCGACGGCAGCTCTCGGGTCATTTGTTAACTTGTCTCGACGGAGTGGATTCAAGGTTTGTCTCAAACAGCGACCTATGCAAATGAGTTCAATCCTATAGGTCGCGTCGTCACGCTCGTCACGCCAGACAGTTAAACGTTTGTTTAGATTTGATGTGTCCATGTTTGACTCGCCTAAGAAATGCTTTTGTCTTTATTTGAAGCTCGTGGTTAACTCGACGCTTAACAACATCAAAAGATTCATGGTGTGTATTTGTGTTTTTTTTTCTTTTCAGAGGTTCGCCACCTGAGGGCGCACGCGCTCAAAAACCGCAGAGAGAGAGAAGAGAGAGAGAGAGAGAAGGCCAGGGGTGAGTAACGGTTTTTGCTCAATTTCTCTCCGATCTCTTGGTCACTTTCGATAAATTACTGCTTGTGGGAGATTTTAATATTCATGTAGATGAACCAGGTGATGCCCTTGGACTGTCATTTATAGACCTACTAAATTCATGTGGGGTTCAACAAAACATTTCCAGACCACCTCATCGTCTTAATCACACATTAGATTTAATAATATCCCACGGATTAGACGTCAGTGATATGAACATTATACCTCAGTCTGATGATTTTACAGACCATTATCTCGTCATGTTCACATTACCAGTAGAGCAGATTAGTCGCGTGTCACCACGTTATAGACTCGGTAGGACTATTGTTCCATCAACTAAGGACTGATTCATAAGTAACCCGCCCAATCTGTCTATTTGTCTAACCACTATCCCCGGAATCCGAACGATCAAGACGAATTAACTAACATGATAGGCACCTCCCTCGCTAGCACATTAGACATCAGGTTAAAAAAGGTTAGAGAAATAATACCCGCACCATGGTATAATAGCCATACTCGTGCCCTCAAGAGAGAAACCCGTACTCTATAGAGGAAATGGAGAAAAAAAATGAATGAGCGGTTTTTAGACTTGCATACAGAGACAGTATGCTCAGTTACAGACAGGCACTAAAGGCCGCGAGGGTTCAGCACCTGAGCAAACTGATAGAAAACAATCAGAACAATCGCAGGTTCCTTTTTAACACAGTGGCTACACTAACAACAAATCCGTTATCTGTAAAGAGTATTCCATCTCAGCTTAGTAGTGAAGACTTTATGAATTTCTTCACTGAAAGAATTGAAAATATAAGAAACACAATTTCTGACGTTCAACCTCTGACAGCATCCTGTGTTCCAGTCTCACCTGAAATTACTCAGTTACAATTACAGTGTTTTACAAGTATAGGACAGGAAGAGCTGTACGGCCTTATAAATAAAACCAAATCCACAACATGTGTGCTAGATCCTATTCCCACCGAACTGCTAAAAGACGAGTTACTTGCAGCTGGAGAGCCTATTCTTAATATCATGAAATCCTCGCTATCCCTCGGTCATGTCCCTAAACCTTTCAAGTTAGCAGTTATCAAGCCTCTCATCAAGAAACAAAATTTAAAAAAGGTTTCTTAAAATGTACTTATAACTACATAAAATAATAATAATAAACTATTATAAAATGTATTTAAAACTACAGTGGCAAAATTCGACGCATATTCGCTACTCGATACAGTCGACATATTTCACAAGCGCCAGCACTGTGGCTTTTCATCCAAAGGTCACTAGTTCGAGGCTAGCGGGCGGGTTCTTGAGGCGGAGCTTGCACATACTTCCGTGGGTTTCCTGTAGGTCCGTGGCCACAGATGCTAATGAGTGAAGTGTGAAAAGAGTGATTTCTCTCTCTCTCCCTAGTAGAAATGCTTTACAGAGTCAGTAAAAGCACAGGGTTCTCTCCACGCCGCGACTGCGATGACGTGTCTGTGTGAATTCGTGAAGGCCAATAAATTGCGTTGGTGTTCTGCCTTTGACATGTGCTGCCTTTTAAACAGAGTCTGCTTTTACTTGTTCCCTTAGATTCTCCTGGTGAAATTCCCGCGGTGGCGTTGTCCGTTTTGACGAGTTGATTTCTTCTGCTCGTCGCAGTCAGCAGGATAATGCCAGAAACACACAGCCAACGTCAGCGAGAGATGTGCGTGTGTTTATGAGAGCCGACCGCACTCCGAAAGCCACACTCAAGACTCACTCAGAGAACAACATACCGGTAAAGTGCACGCGATGCCAGGCTGCCCAATAACGGAAAGAGAGCAGATTGGGTGTCCAGCACACGTTTTGTTCGATGCGTTTGTAAAATGTACAAATTGTTTATGGTAAAATGTAAAAAATAAAGAAACCAAAACAATCTTAGCTCACTTTTTGTACGTGTTTCATCTATGATTCGTACATTGGATATTGTGATTTTCGCGGGACCGTCGTAGAAGTGATCATTTTGAAGTGTTTTGAACATTTCTTATATTTTTTTCAATCTAACAAGAAATCAGTCGCACTAAGAGAAAAACTAAAGTGTTGCCCATAATTGTTTACCCGTTTACTACCTCGTTCGTTCATTGTCTGTATTCGTTGTGAAAATTAATGAACGCCATCTGTGTCTTTGCAGAGAAGAGTATCCTTCAATCGTAATCCGCTCATACGAGGTGTCAAAGCGGTGGCCTTTTGCATCAATCGGTACCCAGGAAGCAGCTCTCGCGTTTCCCAAATCCTTCTTCCCTTTTCAGAGTCAAAGGCTTATGGTGCCGGTGCACGTTTCCAGCGCCGTTTGGGAAGATTGGGGGTACGCCCTAGAATTGAGCAAATTCAATGATCTCGACGCATGTTTTTGCTCCAGTGGAGTAAACCGGAGAAAACCCGCCCACGCGAATGAGCAAGTTCCTTTTGGAAGAGCCCCGGCTGGCCTCGAACCAGCAACCTTCTCACTAAAAGAGGAACAGCGATACCCGGCGTGCCACTCGCAACAAATCATCTGCAATGTATTCACGTGAGAAAAATGAGATGGAGAAAAAAACAAAAAAAACAACGGACAAGCCTCTGTCACCCAAAAGCCCGTCGCTGACACAGCTACACCGGCGTGATGCTGATGACGAGTCCCACCCCACTCATCATGGTCAAAATGTAAAGTGCCCTCGCATTGGTTACGTACTCAATGGCATTGAGCACCTAACAAATGTCCCAAGGCATGCGCGGTAATGAATATCGAAACACACATGCGCGATGACGTACTCAATAGTATTGAGGACGTAATCAATGTTCATACGCGCATGCGCGGTGACGGATTTTGAAACTCCCATACCCTGTGATTAGGTTTTAAAGTCTATGGTTAAAACCATAGATATTTTATAATTAGACAAGTGTCCTTTGAAAAGACATAACAATTATACTGACACGAAATACTGTTTTTACTCTGATGATCCCGATTCGTTTGATCACTCGTTTTGGAAGTGCATAAATACAGCAGTTTGTGAAATTCGATTTTAAGTAATTGTATTGTTGATATTCAAATTATTATTTGCTATTGTTGTTGTTCTAATGCTGTTTATTTCTTTATTTTAAATACATTTTTATTTTATACATTTATTTTATTTAACAATATGAAGCTGTGCGAAAGAAAAAAAAAAAGTGCGCATCCTCTTCCCCGCACCGCAAATCCACACAGACTTCAGACACATCAGTGAGCTGCCGCCCCGCTCACAGCCAATGGTAACGTGGAGCGCCTGTCTTAAAATGGCGACGTGGAGCGCTCGTCATTCAATGGTGACGTGGCGCGCTTGTCATTCAATAGTGACGTCGTGCGCTTACTACAAATGGCCTATTATGCAGTGCATTTCAGTTGACGGTGACCGGAAATATTCAGGGTCTCCCCAAAACACTCTGTTCGCGAGCAGCGTGTGATTCCCGGTGGGCTTAAGCTCTCAGGTCTTTTGGTTCCTCGTCTCAACGGAGTAGATTCAAGGTTTGCTCAAACAGGGACCTATGAAAATGACGTTCAACTCTATTGGTTGCGTCGTCACGCTCGTCATTCTCGTCACGCCTGACTGATAAACGCTTGTTTAGACTTGATGTGTCCGGTTTTACTTGCCTAAGAAATGCTTTTGTCTTTTATTTGAAGCTCGTGGTTAACTGGACGCTTAACCACTTCAACAGATTCGTGCTGTGTATTTGTGTTTTTCTTTTCAGAGGTTCGCCACCTGAGGGCGCACACGCTCCCAAAACCGCAGAGAGAGAAAGAGAAAGAGAGAGAGAGAGAGAGAGAGAGAGAGAGAGAGAGGGCGAGGTTTGAGTAACGCTTTTTTGTTCAATTTCTCTCTGATCTCTTGGTCACTTTTGATAAATTACTGCTTGTGGGAGATTTTAATATTCATGTAGATGAACCAGGTGATGCTCTTGGACTGTCATTTATAGACCTAGTAAATTCATTTGGGGTTCAACAAAACATTTCCAGACCACCTCATAGTCTTATTAGGGAAATATACACCACTTATTAATTAATTTTTTCCTCTTTTTCGAGTTTCAACTTGTTGGTTTACTGTAAAGCTGCTTTGAGACACTGTCCGGTGTGGAAAGCGCTATATAAATAATCAAACTTGAACTTGTGTGCTATTGCGGCTGTGTTTAATTGAAAAAAAGGGATAGAGACAAGAAAATTCGAGACTTGTCTTTTTTCTCTCTAAAGATGGGTTGCAGCTATAACTACAGTGACAAAATTTAGCTTTGAGAGCAAAACTGACATTCCAAATGTGTCCGTGACTGCGGCCCTTTGGGCCTGTGCTAAGGCTGTTCTTTACAGTCGACGCATTTCACAAGAGCTAGCACTGTGGCTTTTCATCAAAAGGTCACTAGTTCGAGGCTAGCGGGCTGCTCCTGCTGGTTACAGATGCTAATGAGCCAAGTACGGGTTTCTTTTTCAGAAAGCAGCAGAAACGAAGGCTGTGACAGTGATTTCTCTCCCTCTCTCTCTCTCTCTCTCCCTAGTAGAAATGCTTTACAGAGTCAGTAAAAGCACAGGGTTCTCTCCACGCCGCGACTGCGATGACGCGTCTGTGTGAATTCGTGAAGGCCAATAAATTGCGTTGGTGTTCTGCCTTTGACATGCGCTGTCTTTTAAACAGAGTCTGCTTTCACTTGTTCCTTTAGATTCTCCTGGTGAAATTCCCACGGTGGCGTTGTCCGTTTTGACGAGTTGATTTCTTCTGCTCGTCGCAGTCAGCAGGACAATGCCAGAAACACACAGCCAACGCCAGCGAGAGATGTGCGGGTGTTTATGAGAGCCGACCGCACTCCAAAAGCCACACTCAAGACTCACTCAGAGAACAACATACGGGTAAAGTGCACGCCATGCCAGGCTGCCCAATAACGGAAAGAGAGCAGATTTGGTGTCCAGCACACGTTTTGTTCGATGCGTTTGTAAAATGTACAAATTGTTTATGGTAAAATGTTAAAAATGTAAAAAAATAAAGAAACCAAAACAATCTTAGCTCACTTTTTGTACGTGTTTCATCTATGATTCGTACATTGATATTGTGATTTTCTCGGGACCGTCGTAGAAGTGATCATTTTGAAGTGTTTTGAACATTTCTTATATTTTTTTCAATTTAACAAGAAATCAGTCGCACTAAGAGAAAACCTAAAGTGTTGCCCATAAATGTTTACCCGTTTACTACCTCGTTCGTTCATTGTCTGTATTCGTTGTGAAAATTAATGAACGCGACCTGTGTCTTTGCAGAGAAGAGTATCCTTCAATCGTAATCCGCTCATACGAGGTGTTAAAGCGGTGGCCCTTGCATCAATCGGTACCCAGGAAGCAGCTCTCGCGTTTCCCAAATCCATCTTCCCTTTTCAGATTCAAAGGCTTATGGTGCCGGTGCACGCTTCCAGCGCCGTTTGGGAAGATTGCGGGGTACGCACTAGAATTGAGCCACTTCAATGATCTCGACGCATGTTTCTGCTCTCGTGGAGTAAACCGGAGAAAACACGCTCACGAGAATGGGCAAGTTGCTCTCGGAAGGGCCCCGGCTGGCCTCGAACCAGCAACCTTTTCACTAAAATAGGAACAGCGATACCCGGCGTGCCGCTCGCAACAAATCATCTGCAATGTATTCACGTGAGAAAAATGAGATGGAGAAAAAAAAGAAACGGACAAGCCTCTGTCACCCGAAAGCCCGCCGCTGGCACAGCTACACCGGCGTGATGCTGATGACGAGTCCCACCCCGACTCATCCGTGTCACAATGTAACGTGCCCTCGCGCCAAGCACATTTCTCGAGTGTTCTTTGAAAAGACATAACAATTATACTAACACGAAGTATTGATTTTGCTCTGATGAACCCGGCTCGTTTGATCAATCGTTTTGGAATTGCAGAAATACAGCAGTTTGTGAAATTCGATTTTAAGTTATTGTATGGTATGATATTCATATTATTATTATTATTTAGGAGCTGGAAGGGCGTTTAAAAAACAATGAATGAGTGAATTATTATTATAGTGGTGGTGGTTGTTGTTGCTGTTCTAATGCTGTTTATCTCTTTATTTTAAATACGTTTTTATTTTATTTAACGCTGTCAAATATGAAGCCGTGCGAAAGGAAGGAGAAAAAAAAGAGAAGGAAAGAAAGAAAAAAAAAAAAGGCAGGGTCCCTTCCTCCTCCCTCACCGCAATCCACCTAGACTTCAAACACATTGGTGAGCAGTTTCCCGCTCCCAAGCAGCTGAGACGTCGGGAGTCTTATATATGTGGTCCAATACGCAGAGCGTTTCGGTTGACGGTGACCAGAATTTTTCACGGTCTTCCCCAACACTCTGTTCGCGAGCAGCGTGCAGTTCTCGGTCGACGGCAGCTCTCGGGTCATTTGTTAACTTGTCTCGACGGAGTGGATTCAAGGTTTGTCTCAAACAGCGACCTATGCAAATGAGTTCAATCCTATAGGTCGCGTCGTCACGCTCGTCACGCCAGACTGTTGAACGTTTGTTTAGATTTGACGTGTCCATGTTTGACTCGCCTAACCTCTTAAGCCCTGAGGCCTATTTTCCGAAAATCCTATACTTTTACTTTTTAAGGCATTTCTCAGCTTTTACAAGGCCTAAACTGCAAATCTTGGTATCAAAATGAAGATAGGTTCTTGGGGAGTGGTGTGGATGAGTTAATTTGACAGTCAAGAACACTGGGTAAAAGTAATTGATGTTGGAATGGCCAAAAAATGAACTCCGCCTAAAAAAAAACCACGTTTCCTCCAATATCTCCTTATTTTACTTGTAACGAAGCAAATAAACACAATCAATTGTAACAACTACATGTCAAGGACATCTGTAGCATGTTTGGTGTTCATACTACAAGAAACTAATATTCTGTCAAGGTTTTGATTGAACAAAGTTCAGGCGTAATCCATGTTGGCACAATAATTGAAATATGGAAAAAATCTTGTCCAAAGCTTCAGCTACGTTCATAGTCTTCTTTTCTTGCTTACGGGACATGATTTCAGCAAAAAAAACTCATGAAGAAACGCCGTAAAAGGGTGGTGGAAGCTCATTTACCCCATCTTGCTGCGCTTTTGGAAACGTTTCACTCACAAACGCTTTGACGTCGAGCTTCTGCGTGTCCGTACCCCCCCCCCCCCACGACCATCTGTCCAATCCGGGAGCTCTATATATCGCTCTGATTCTGATGAAGCCAATGAGATCAACCATTTCGAGACTGACGGGATCGCTAACGAATCACACGACGCGCAGCGTGGAGAGACCACCTCTTACGCACGGAGAGTCATTCCATATTTGGTGACGTCATGACGCCACGGAGCAACAGAAAAAAAATCAAAAATGGCGTTTGCGCGAAGCTATCGACCGGAAATAACAACAAACTGACTTTTATCGCTATGGAAATAACTTTTTGTTGAAAAAACGGCAACGGTAAGACAAGATTTACCGTATTTTTCGGCACATAAGACGCACCGGCACATAAGACGCACCCAATTTTTAAAGAGGAAAATCCAGAAAAAAAAGATTCTGAACCAAATACTGTTGTAAAATATTTTATATCAACTGTGTAAAAGTTAACAGCCAAACATGTAACATGAACAGACAGTAAACAGTAAAAGTAACAAAAAAAAGGCTGTAATGTTTTTCTTTGCCCCCACTCATCACTCTAAAGTCCACCATTCGTTATCACCATCACTGTTCCAGTGCAACATTGTCACTACATTACTAATAATAGCTAGTAACATGGTCACTACATTACTAATAATAGCCAGTAACATTGTCACTACATTACTAATAATAGCCAGTAACATTGTCACTACATTACTAATAATATCTAGTAAGATTGCCCCCACATTAGTAATAATACAGTGGTTCTCAAACTTTTTAGTCGAGCCCCCCTGTAATCAAACACTCCCTAATTGCAGAACATGTTACTTACGTTTGTTATCTCGTATGTACATGTGTGAGATGTACCGTTGAGAGATGATTTGAGTTTGAGTTTATTAAAGAAGAGTTTCAGTCATTGAGATCGTTTTGTTTACCTCGCGAGCGCGAGCGCGCGCGCGCGCACGCCCGCGAGAGAGAGAGAGAGATAGAGAGCGAGCGCTGGAAACAAGCGTATGCTTTTTGTTCTAATATAAATCCTTTTGATTTTTGTCAGCTTATGAAAACCCAAATAACTCCAAAGGATCAAACTGTCCAAGATTGTGAAACTGTCCAAGTGAATGTTTAGCGGAAATAAAACCCTCACAGACTGAAGACGATGCTTATCGATCATCATCTTATTGTCAGGCTCAAAAAACATAGCAGACAAACTATGAGCTGTGCCCATTTCACATCTTGAAATGTATTTTAGCGTGAGAAAACGGGTTTGTAGCGTGAGAGATCACTCAAATGCGAGAGTCAGCTGATCTCTGTAGTTTCGCTCGTGACGTAAGTATGGATGCGGATGCCAAAGGCATTGTGGGAAATGTAGTTTCCCCCCCCGTTTTCGTTACGTCCGCGCAATGGCAGAGATGGGCGATGACGTCAGCGCGCAGCGCTTGGTAAACAAATATGGCCGCGGCTTCGGCCTAGCTCCGGAGCTCTTACACCTCTCATACGGCCGTTACCGGACTTCGCGGCGGTTTGCATTCGCTTCATAAGACGCACCAACTTTTCCCCCCCAGTTTTGGGGAAGAAAAAGTGCGTCTTATGAGCCGAAAAATACGGTAGTTAAATTTCATGCATTCTTCATTAATTTTAACAATTGAACACATCTCCTAAATAAGGATTGCCCATAGTGCAACAAACTGGTCACCGAAAGGTGATGATGACAGAGATGCTCGAGCCCTTTGATCGCTTTGATCGAGTTTTTGAAAGTTGAGAGCGTCTGCTTTTCAAATTGAAAATGGAAGAGAATTCTACCATTCTCTAAAAAAAGAAAACTCTGGTGAGAGATATTCTCTGTGATAGAGGGAATATTTTGGGGGACTCTTCTTGTATGGAGAAATCATCCTGGACAGTGGGGTTAGCGTAGTTAGCCAGAGGACATTTGGCTCCATAGAAATGGTGTAGGTGAGAACAGCAGAGGACCAAGAAGTCAACCCTGTGCAACCCCTGTGAGCTGCTATTGAAACTTGGATACCTCACCCTCCAACCATCTCTGAAGGATCTGGAATTGATATAGGAGACAAGCCAGTCCAGACCAGGGTCTACAATACTGTAGAATCTTTTATGACTCTCAGAGATCAGAAATTCTAGGTCCATGAGTTGAAGGGACAGCAAAGCACCCATAAAGGTTTCACGCTACACTGACTCATACATATGTTCACTAGCACAGTGACGATGGCTTTCTTGCAGGATTTCAGTCCCGTATAGAGAGTGTGTTACTTAGATTAAAGGCCTATACACATCGACCTGAAATTTGATTGCAAAGTTTCAGACTTTTTCAGTTTAAGACAATGTGCCTTGATCTAAAACCATGGCCAACAGGACATCACACATCAGACTGAACGAGTGGTGCCAATGAAAAAGATTGGCTCTTTGGATTGCCATATCGGATCCGTTTTTCGCAAGGAGAACAACCAATGAAAGCTGACTCTTTTGATGACGCAAGTAGATTGGTTGATGGTGCATATCCCACATTTCAAAGCAACTTCATACAGGAAACAGGAACAAAATAGCTCACGACGTCCACAACTTTTTCTATGTGTTCTAAGAATTCTTCTCTGTCGATATCTTCTGCCTGCTGTTCTTCTTTCCTTTTGCTCGTTTGGTGCGGTGAGCATGTGCTGTACCGAAACGCCTTCTTCAGGCAGGCAGCGTCATTGCAACTATATTTCACTGACATAGACGAAGAGCACCCTGCTGAGAGCCATCCAAAGATTCGTGCGAATCTCAATTCGGATCGGAGTGTTGAGACCTTTAGGGATACTGACAAATAATTTCACCAACTGTTATCAAATTCTAAACGAACTGCAGTCTCTTGTAGTCCATTGCTGCCCTGTCTAACTCTACAATCTTGTTTCTTACATCTTTGAACAACTCTTTAGCCTTTGGACATAGTGGAGATGTTGGAAATTATTTGACTGATCGATTGATTGGTTGGTTGGATGTTTGGATGTTTGGTTGGTGGGTTAAAAGATGTAGTATACAGGGAGTGAGCAAGATCTGGTAAATCTGGCTGATTGATAGGTAATATTATTATATTAGTGTGATAAATTTATAATTTAAAAGACTTATTTGCGGTACCTTGAGATACGAATGCTTCACATTCCGAAAAATCCAAGGCTCTCTCGAAGCGTATTTTGCTTCGGGATACGATAAAAACTCCAAGATAAGAACAACACGAACCGTTGTGCTCTACTATCCACTTGTTAATTCCTCCAGGTCCTGACTCTCCACTCTCTCAATGACAGGCAATTGTACCAGGCGCTAAAACCTTTATCGTTATCACTCCAAAAATGCTGTAAATCAGTTTAAAATCAAGCGAAACATTATATTTAGTGTTAGCTCGCAAGAAGTGACGAGCTCTTGGGCCGCACATTGATGAAGTATAACCAGAAGTAAATTAATTCAAATACCAGCTATCAAATACACAACACAAACTCCGGTAATTCAAAACACTATAATTTATTGACTATAAACCATACCAAACACGATTAAGAACAATTCGAATACTCCTTGTATTAAAATCAAGTTCAAATAAACAAACAATAAACGAATAATCAAACAATGCATTTCACAGGGTTCAAGAAAACACAAAGGGGTTGGCAAACAATAATAAACACGAATAAACACGTTATGCAAGAACCTAGTTCCAAAGGTATATAAGTATATAATTCACCAAACTAAATAAACAGTTCAACGAATGCTGCAGAGATCAAAGCACAAACTAATTAGCATACAAATTCACATAACACACACGCAAGTCGTACCACCGCACATCAATGAAACCAGTCCCTGGATTGTTCCAAAGTAGCTTAAACCAACTAGTGAACATTACGAAAGGCATGTGGATAAACTAAAAGGTGAGCTGTAAACAAAACATACGACTGCTGTGGTAATCGAAAGTGTGAAACAGTAACAAAGCTAAATAATAAACTGATAAACAAAGAGATTGCGAAGATATCGAACTACAAACTCAAACGAAGATCAAGAAGATAACAGACTGAACTGAAAAGAGAGACACATCGAACTGAGAGCGAGCGGAGCTGACGTGGGTCTTAAATAGTCCGCTGCGTTCACCTGATCGGTAAACAGATGACGTCAGCAATCTCCCGCACACACATAAAACACATAAGTACATAATAAATATAAATAATTACAACACACAGGGGTTGTAACATATAGATTACCAATAATGTACTATAACAAAAGGTAGAGTCAAGGCGTCGTAAAATAAATACGTTTATAATGTGGAAAGTGCTGTTCTGTAGCACAAGTTAGAGAAACCCTGTGACGCGTTCTCTCGCCATCCCTTCACACACACACTTTCAGTACGGTCTTCACTTGTGCTTGGCTTCTCTTCTGTAATTTGTGAAATATCTCGAGAAAGTTAACTTTCGTACATAGTGCCGTAATGTTTTCTGCATCCATTCCACCTCCTCTGACATTTCACCACATCTCCTCACATATTATTTTGCATTTATTTGATTCTGTTTTATAATCATTTATTACATTAACAATGTGTAGATTTAAGGATTGAAGAAATGTTACTTGATTTTTCTCCGGTTTCCTTTTCTGTTTTCGATTTTCGTCTGTAAAATCTGAGAGCCGTTGCACGAATTAGGTGTTTTTATTGCTTCAGCATACAACAATTTCGATGTTCATTGTTGAAATAAACCAAGTGTTACATTTATGAACAGATCATTTGTCTGCAGGCCAACATTCAAAATGAGCAAGGGGTCAAATACTCACTTCCCTGAGCAGTGTGTAATGCTGATTGTCTGTACTTGGGTTACGACTCTGGTTTGCACTTGTTGGATCTGCTACAGTTCCAGCTGTTACTTACTGCTGAATAATGTCACATTTTGTGGTGGTGGTGGTGGTGGTGGAAGAAAAGATTGGTTTAACCTGAGCAAAAAAACAAATTTTCTTTTCAGATGACTCTTATCCCCTGCTTTCCAAGAATCAGAAGCAGCAATTTAACCGAACGGTTGAATTACTTTCACCATAAAAGACTGAAATACACAGCGCTTAAATTGAATTAGAGTTTCATTTCATACGGCCTCCCCAGAGGATCAGACAGTTGCAAAAATTGCTTGCCGTAATTTGAAAATATTTAGAGGCTTTAAATGAATTGTTTTTTTATGCATGACTTTACCGGCACTCAAAGAATAGAAGGTGTTCCTACCAGAGTGTGTTCATTTAAGAGAAAATATTGAGGTCAAAATCTCTGCAGACTGCAGTTTGCAGAGCAAGATGAAACAGCACTCCCCTGACGATAGAAGGTGGAAACGACAATAAATAAAATATTATGGAGATAGCTCTCTAATATTGCATTGTCACAATCAATTTCCTATTACCCTTCTCAATTTTGAGATGGAGTGTATTATTTGCTGCTGAAATTCACTTTATGAAGCCAGAGACTCCAGTTTACATATAAACTGCTCCTGTTTCTTCTCGAGGCGCAGAGAATGAAAAGCCTATGGCTACAGCGAATGAATTGCGCATTTCAGATGCAATTAGGTTAGCATGTATACCGAAAATGCAATCGTTCTCTCCGTCATTCTTTTTGCTGCGCTTGTCACAGGAAGTGAACCACAGACGGAATCAAATCGAATCATAGAAGCCATGGGCCTACTCATTACAGATTCAAGGATTGCTATATTTTTCTATGTCGAGTTGTGGATATAAAAAGAGATGATTTTTAATGATTGCATATAGTGGGGTGTGGATTAGTATGTTAAACACCGAAACGTGTTGGCATTGAGTTGAACTGTTTCCATTTACAAGACATGACATGCTGTAAACTCTTAGTGGGTTTTTCTCGCACTCCTCTCTTCCTGAATGACATCATTAGCGGAAGGAGAGAGACCCTGTTAGGACGAAAGGCTGACAGGAAGTGTGTGCACACCGATGTGACGGCAGTTAATTACTCTGTTGGCACCTCTTTCTCGGAGCGAAAAATGAGGGAAATGGGGGTCACGTTTTTCACAAACGGAGAAGAGCGGTGTTTAATGACGTGACACCTGGTTTAATGTAGTATGCAAGAAGGTGACAGAGAGAAAGACAGAGAGAGAGAGAGAGGCTGCCGATGGATTCTGAAATGTACAGCATGTGCAAATGAAAAGGCTGGGTGTCATGGAGAAGCTGGGAAACGACAGACAGAGAATAGGTGCGAAAAAGGAAGCAATATGAAGCACACACATGAATTCTCTCGGTCCTTTAGGTTTAGCAGAGCACAAATGAAGTGACAGCATTCAGACGGGTCAGATCTGAGGTGTGAAAAAGAAAAAGTAAATCTACATCTGATAATCAATGGTAGCATAGAAGATCACATGAGAAAGGGTGCAATTGTGGAGATCCGAAGGCTGCTTGAGAGAAACAGGCACATTAGGAAAGATACCCGACATGCCGTGCTGTCCAACATTTTTAGACAGGTTAGACTTCAAAAAAAGGAAATATTAATCATTGATTTTCAACCAAATACAGTTTTAGGTTGTTTCAAACATCTTGGAGAACGAGCCACAAATGTTCTGTGGATGTAGCTTTCTAACATCTCACATCTTCAACAGGTCTCTATTTGCAGAAATGCAGCTCCAAACATAGCCTCCACCATGTTTCCCTGTTGCTGCAGACACTCTTTATAGTTCCACTCTCCAGCCCTTCGATGAATAACTGGATACAGCTTAAAACAGGATACACATGAAAATATTTGAAGACCTGCAACTAGGAGCACCAGACCCCATGTAAAAGGCTGTTGGGGTTCAGCAACAAATAAGAAAAACAATTGTTAAATGCCTGTAAAAAAGCTCCACATGTGAAAAATATAGAACTATATTTCTTTTTTGCATATGAAATCGGAAAAGTTAAGTCTCACAAACCATGTCTCATGTCATGTCTACTTTTCCAGTAGTGAAAACAGAAAAAAAGCAGTGTATGTACACATAAAAATAATAATAATCCAATCACACGCAACACTGAACCTGAACTCATCTGTGAACATTTCTAAAAAAAAAAAAATTGTGAATTTATACACATCAAAATATTAATTCTGCTTTTTTTTTGCCGAATTACAACATTAATGTTCATTTTGACTCTACAGCAGTATGTAATAATGTGTCTCTCTCTCTCTATGTATATTTGTCTGTGTGTGTATGTGTGCATGTGTGTGTGTGTCTGTCAACATCAGTGAGTTAACACGTGCAAAATGTAAAATTAAAATGAACATTTTTGCATTTTTTTTGTATTTCCGTATTTTCAATGTGCAAAGAAGCACAGATAACACCAAAGAAGGACTTCTTGTCATAGTCTTTATTTTCTACCCGTTTCATAGTTTTCCAAAGTATTCCGGTCATTTGTTCATTTATTTAATTTTATACCTCCTCCTTTTCTATGAAGGCCTTTTATGTTTCCATGTGTATTTATATTACTTCTTTTGTTATACATTAACCGTGATCAATAAATCATAATAAAATGGCTTTTTCATGCAGTTAAATTTGAGGATATTGATGATTTATTGCCAGTATATTGTTTACATCTGTGTTTCAAGTTAAAAATCCAATTTTTAATGTAATATATATATATATATATATATATATATATATATATATATATATATATATATATATATATATATATATATATATATATATATTTATGCTAATTGTTCTGTTTTGTCTCACTTTAAAATCTCAACACCAAATCTAAGCAAAGCTGAAAATATATTTACTTTGTTTTTAAAGCTTTTTGTGCAACTTTTTTACATGCTTTCTGTGTTTAAAAGAATATGTGGAGGGGAACAATAAAGGTATTTTTGTATGTTAGTATTGACATTACTTACGTTTATTCTTAATATTTATTGTTAAAATTTGGAATATAAGGGTTATATTTCAGCAGGTAATTATTAAAATGGACTGTTTCTATGGTGGGTCAAGGGTTAAGAGCAAAAAATGTGCTGCATATTAAATGTAATATCAAAAAACTTTTTTCCAGATTAAAAAAAAAAAAACGTTGAATGGAACCTAAAAAAAATTTTTAAAATAACAATATAGTTTTGATTGTAATGTAAACTCAAGGAGTGTTTTTTTTTTGTTAAAAAAATTTCAATGTATATCTAGTAATGTACATTTATCTATAAAAGTTTAGAAAGATACGTGTCTCCCTTGTTCGCAAAACAAAATGATTCTCAATTTTTTACCCACAATTCCCTCTCACTATGGGTCATTCGACTGAAGGCTGGAAAAGAAAACAAAGTATGAGTCATTGTGAGGAAAAAAGAAGAGAAAGGGGGTGAAACAAAAGAGCAGGGTGGTTCATATTTTGTGACAGGCCCTTTCCACTTGAAGTGCTGGGGTTGTGTGGAGGAATTATGACAGACTGGTTTTCACAGCTCCAGCGAAGCCCACAGAGTCCTGCCAAGTGCTAAGAGCTGCCAGCAATGGTGACCTTTTAATACGACACAAAGACCACGGCACTCCAGGTCAACCTTCCATGGACAAGGCAAGCAGAAAGGAAAGATAGAGGACAAGAAGAGAAAAAACGTGGCCTTTCCCAACCACTTTTAATGTGCATTCATCCACAGAATCATAAAAGCCTTTTATTTCACGCTAACGGAAAAACTAATAAGAAATGAATCTTGAAATGTCATGTTGCACTAGGAGTTGTGTTTAAAATGGTGGCAGGCCAGCAGCTTGATCACTCGCTAGCATATGTAGCCAGTTAACTTCCTTTCAGAGAGGAAACTAGCTCTATGTGAACTCATTCAGGGATTCGGGGAGCTACAAGCTGTGTGTGTGTCTGTGTGTGCTGAATGTGGAAGGAACAGCTAGTAGGGGGTTGTCACAATTCTTCTACTTGTGGAACCACTCGCTGTGACTAACCTCACTCTTGCTTTTTTTTCTTCCTCCGTCTCCCCCTGTACTCCGGTAGACTGTTGTCATAAACTCATTTCATATAGTTAGGATGCTAAGATCCATCACGCAAACCCAAGTCAGTCGGACAGATTTCAGATTAGAGGTGCACCGTGTACTGCTAAAACATCATTCTAAATCAGCGAGCCCCAGACATCAAAGAGAGAACGCCTCCCACATGTGCGTTTACGCTAACGATATTCAGCTGTGGATTTCTATTGATCAAACTATTTTTGAAATACAGATCAAATAAAGTGTTTAAAAAATAGAAATGCACATCGAAAGAACCGATATCCTCATATATACATGCTATTATGAAACCTATATGCAGTATATATATTATATATTTGCTACATATTTGCATATATATGCAACATTGAGGTGAATAAATTTGTATAAACATATTTTATGTTTGCTTCTAAGTTATTTCTATGTAGGTCATGGTAAAATACCTTTCATGAATTCATCCAACAACAAAAATTGCGTTAAAAATCAATAAATATTCTAATGAAAAGTGAGGATTTACAAGGAAGAGTTAAATGAATTTGCATTGAAAGGGACATGAAGTGCTTTTTTTTCTTTTCTTTGTTCTTTTCAATGAGGTTCGCCTTTATGGATTAGCATAAAAAAAATATAATATTATGAGCCTTTTAAAGGCTGTTTAGCAGCTTGTTGATTGGCTTTTCTGAATCGGAGAGATGTGTACCTGTCAAATGCTCAAAACCACATTCAACTGGTGCAAACTCATTGCAAAATCCCACAAAAGCACACCAATAGTCTAGTCTTGTAGAACCATGCCTCAGTAAAACAAACCAGTGTAAAGTGGCAAAAATGTCTTTTTTGTCTCACAAATTTTTTTGGAGCTAGTATTAAAAGTGTTTGTTTTGTAACTACAGGATAACTTCTAACTGTTGGAAAACACTCAGATTTGTTACTCATGTTCAATCCTGGATTATTTTTGTCAGAATCCATGAGCATTTGACAGGTATATCTGTCTCCGATTCAGAAAAGCCAATCAACAAGCTGCTAAACAGCCTTTAAAAGGCTCTTAATATTATACTTTTTAATTAGACTATCATGTTTAGGTACATATTTCAAGTCATTTATTTATCATCCAACAAATGTGTTGCAAATACTATAGATACAGAAATATCTTTTTTGCACAGTTGTGTCATTAATTGATTTGGAACGCCTATATTTATTTTGTAACAATATATTTTTTAAAAACCCCTAAAACTTTTTGATATAATCATAACAATTGATTTTAGTGATCCATAAATGCAAAAACTCAAAAGACTTGTTCCTTTTATTGAGTGCGTGGTAAAATCTGTGTCTGTACATTAGTTTTATTCATGATTTCCCAGAAACTTGCTCTAATTATTTGATTGTCTGATGGCTTTAAAAATATCAAATGTCTATAAACCAGTGTTAAACCACTGTAAGCCCAAACAAACCTGTAATAATTTTAATTTTTCATTTTTAATGTTCTTTGTAGCATTTGATTTTGGAATTTAAGATTAAATAATTTTTTAAAAACGAACATATTTAAGCATTATTATTCATTAATTGCATGTGCTTTTGATATTTTACTCCATGAGCATTTCAATAAACTTCATCCTGTATGCACCCTTAAAGTTTATGGTAATGTTTTTTTATTCAGCATGACCATTTGTTTCGATTTAAAACATTATTTAATCAACGTCCAATTTGTAGCATCCATTGTGAACAGCGCTAAACATGTAAAACCAAAGTGTGATGGTCGATGCACTCAAGGCTTTACGTTAGAAGAGAGCAGGTGGCTTCTTTGCGTCTATTTAGCATAAGCGCCCGACGAACCCACTCGTGATTCTCTGTCAGCATGGGCCCCCGAGGCAGGTGTGGCCTCCATACCCGACCCCCCTCCCCCTACTGATGGCTGCAAAAAAATCCCTGAAATCAAATGCTGCCGCTCTACACTACCATTCAACCCGACTAGATAGGCTGTCACTCCTGACATGGCTTGTCAGAAGTTCTCCTCCACTGGTCATGGACAACATAGAGGTCAAAAGAGCAAGTACAATGGGCCAAACCATCCTTTTTTTTTGGGCGCTCAAAGAAATGACAGAATCACTGGTTAAAACAAGCTGCCAGAAAAAACAAATGCTGCAGAACGAAAGAGAAGGAGAAATAGTAACTTGCTTCGATTCTATCTCGTTTCTGATGTCAGGAACGCCAGGATTGTGCTCTGACAGCTAGGGAAACAAAAGGCCAAAAGTGTCACCAGCTCCACTCTGGGGTTGGAGCAAATGCTTGACTTTGCTTTTGTCTGCCAAAAAGTCTCTTGTGTCTTGAATATATTAAATCAGTCAGCCTTTCTGCAGGAGGGTTTTACATTGAACAGTTTATGGTATGCAATCTCAGGGCTAGACCTGCATGATGCCAGCAGGAATTCATTGTGCAAAATCTGTGATAATTAAATCAAATAAGAAACTTTATTAAAGAAAGGGAGACAGATAGATAGCTGTGTGGTTTCAATTAGTTTGTTCAGCTGAATGCCAAAATGACACACAGTAGTTTACTGTAAAGCCTGGATCCATTAAACAGCACATTAGAACTGTTAATTTTATGCAAAAAACCCGGCAAATTCCAGGGTTTGCATTGATTTTAATTATGTTTTAGGGTGCTTTCACAGCTGCCAAAATATAAATGTTATGATAAAATAAAAAAAAAAAAAAATTAAATGAAATGAAAACTTCAGTTATTTTATTTCATTTATATTTCACAGGTCTTTCTAAGGTTTTTTTAGGGTAGGAATATAGTACAATTTTGATGAAATTTACAGTGTATATATATATATATATATATATATATTAGGGATCCCACAATATTAGAATAACTCCTGTGTGTACAATTATTAATTAGCAAATATCCAATCAATGAACTGCTCCTTTGTGTATGTATCCAATCAGCGAGCTCTAAAGTTAGAGGAGGGCGGGACTTTGCGTGCTTCTCACATCCAGAGAGGAACTGTCAGCACTGAGAAGACAGCGTTTTTTTGCTGGCTTTGCAGAAAAATACGACAAAGATGGAAAAAGAACAGTAAACAAAAATATCTCAGTGTGTCAGCGATGTTTTATCAGATGTAATTATGCAAAAGGAAACATATGAAACAAAAACGCTCTTCTGCTCCATCTTCAGATAGTTGTTCCTGGTTTCAGGACCCCTAGGTACCTGTAACGTTTGCCTGCCATAAATCCCTCTCTTGCTGCGCTAATCCGCTCGCTGCTGACAAAGCTCATGTCCACCGATTGTTTAGTTTATTGTGTTAATTTAAAGAGAAAACTTTTGTAGAAGTTTCTTGATGTTTGATTTAGCAAAATAAAGTTAATTCTATGAACATTATTAATTTTTTCATGCAATTCATGTAAACATGTCATCCATGCAGTGTAAACAACATAGCTGCAATAAATCATCAATTTATCTCTGGCCTAAAAGCCATAAAGTATGAAAACCTGAATAACATAAGACTTCTCCAAAGGAGGAGGAATACACAAAAGAATGACCAGGCTTTGTTCACAAACTCACTATAGTCTCACAGAAGGCTTGCGTTGTGGGGAAACAGAATGAGCGCTCATGTGACAGAACTCCGATCACATGACCACGGCAGAAGAAAATAAACGGGGGAAATGCAACCCTGTTAATTGTGTACATTTTTGTTCTCCGCTCAACTACACAGTAAAATCCTAAGAGTTAAATTAACTCTACTCAGAGTATATTTGGTCCCACTCTATATAGAGTTAAACCGACTCTGAGAAAGAGTAATTTAATAATCTATTTTCTTCATGTTTTTCCAAATCTGCATGGAAAATGCAAACTGAATATTTACTATTCAGAGAGGGACCAAGTCCACTCCAGAAAGAGTAAAAACAGACAAAAATAGACTGTTTAGTTCAAATAGACTCATTTAAATAACTCTCCTTCAGAGTTGGTTTAACTCTATATAGAGTGGGACCAAATACACTCTGAGTAGAGTTAATTTAACTCTTAGGATTTTAGTAGTTAGAAGAAGGGATAACTCTTGGTAGTACAAAACCTGTGATATGGCAAAAAAGAATGTTTTCTGAGAACAGAACAAAAGAACAGTTTATACGGTACAGGGGCGGTTTGGCTATTTTTTATACAATTTTCACATTGTTTTGATCTTGTTTTTTAACTTATTGATTTTTATTTTGTCTCAATACTTTTATTTTTTGTTATTAAACATAAAAACAGTTCATTTTCACTTTTTAAAGTTAAAACAATTACAATGTAATACTTTGAATTGTACTTTTTGTAATGTAATGAAAAAATGTAAGTAAAAAAATGGTTGGGGTTTTCCTTCTAGTTAGAAGGTTGCCAGTTTAAGGCTTGCTGGTGATCTTCCTGGAAGGAGTTTGCATGTTCTCCCCGTGCCTGCGTGGGTTCCTCGGGATACTTCCTCTGGGTACTGCAGTTTGCCCCACAATCACAAACAAATGTGGTTAATATAAAATAGGTTTACTGAATAATCTGAACTCCCCTTAGGTGTGAATGTGTGAGTGAATGTGTTGCCCTGTGATCGACCCCAAAAGGGACCAAGCGGGCAGGAAAATGAATAAACTTTTTATAAGGTAATTTTATTAGAGTAAATTGTAACGTAGTAAAAAACCCTCAAAAAGGGCCCGGACTTCTGGGGGTTAACGGCTCCAGCGAAGATCATTTAGAGCACAGAGAGTGTTTCTCCATTCCCATGATCTGCATCCTATACATAAAAACCCATCCTATACACTTACTCATTTATTTATTTATTTTAATCAAGTAATAAAAATGATTGTATACCTTCACACTAAATAAATTGACATTTGACATGAAATTTTTCTGTTTTCCCTCTCACATTCTAGTCTGTCGAGGTGATCTATATTGTTTTTGTTCTAGTTATATGTGAGAAAAAGTCACACCCCAAGCAGTTGACCCCAGATCTGGACATGTTGACACCTCTGTTCTATTCATGAGGTTCAATTAGATTCAAGCGCACCACAGGTCTGGCAAACAAGGGGCCGGTCGGAGGAGACGGGCCCCATATCAAACATGCTCCTCAGGCTGGAGAATGGGTAAATGTCAGAGGGGAAAGTGTTCTCGGGTAACCTGAACGCACATTCGCCGGTCTAATTAACCCAGAGCTGGGAAATGAGGGGGAGGGAAGGATATGACAAAAGAGCGTGATGACTTACATCAGCGCTACATCTGCTGCTCCACACGTTTGCCTTCTAGGGACGCCTGCAATGTCAAACTCAAATAGCCAAAACGGCCGAGGGGTGTTTGAGGGACATGTTTGATTAGAACTGTGTACAATTTGTTTTCATTAAATGAGCCTCCCATGCAAAAACTGGGAATCCTGGCTTGTTCAAAACTGTTCTGTTCTTCCACACAATTCAGATCAGAGAGATTTCAAGCCAGCCCGACACGTACAGTGTGCTTTTTTACCGCTAGCTACAGAAAAAGCCAGAGCAGAGCAAGGCTAGGCTACATGACTGTAACAAGCAGATTGATGAGAAGGTGGCGACAACTGGTGAGTGTTCACTGACTCGCTCTGCATCCGGTGAAGAAACACATGACCAGTGCAAGCTCCCTAAAACCTCCCCCCTTGTTCCTCTTGGGAAAGCAAGAAATTATAAAAATACACTGGTACCCCGAGATACGAATTCTTCGAGTTACAAAATGTTCGAAAGGTCTCGCGGGAAATTTTTCACTTCGAGATACGAAGAAAAATTCGAGATACGAACATTTACAAACATTTCTTCTCTATTTTCCACTTGTTTGTCAGACGTCTCGCTGCGCTTCCGCGTCCTTGTGCTCCTTTCTCTCTTTGAAAAAAGTGCTTTAAGGGGCGGATACGCCTTAAAACACTTTAAATCAGTTTTAAATTGAGCAAAAAATTATTTATAGATTACCAATAATAACGTGGAAAGTGTTGTTCTGTAGCATAACTTAGAGAAACCCTGTGTCATGCTCTTAGAAGCGTCTCTCCTTCTCACACGCTCGGTATTCTTTACGCTTGTGCTTGAAACTGTGTTGTTGTCAGTAATTTGTAAAATATCTCGAGAAAGTTTACTTTCGAACGTAGTGCTGAAAATGTCTTCCCGCATCTGTTCCACTTCCTCCAACACATCGCTTCACTCAAGGTAAGGTTTTACATTTGTGTACATATTACGTATTTTGCTTGTGTTTTATTCTGTTTTATTATCATTTATTACATTAACAACGTGTAGATTTAAGGATTGAAGAAATGTTACTTTATTTTTCTATGGTTTTCCATTTTTTTCATCTACTTCTACTGTTGTTACTGAGAGCCGTTGCACGGATTTGGAGTTTAACATGTAAAACTTGCTTCCAGATACAAAATGTTTGAGATACGAACGTCACCCTGGAACGGATTAATTTCGTATCTCAGGGTACTACTGTATAGAAATGTAAAATGTAATACAAAAATTTATCCAATTTTTTAAAAGTTATTTCTAAATGTTTCATGACGCAACAACAACAAGAATAAACATGAATGATCATGTTTATGTAGAACCTCTTTCCCTCATCCAGGGCACTGAATATGGTTCATGACTCAGCATGACAGTGACCTAAAACACATGACCAGTGCAGCAAAGAAGAACATAAGAAATATTAAGATATTTAAAAAAATAAAATCCATGGAAGGAGCTGAAGGTTTGAGTCTCCATACTAGAGGAGCAGACAAAATATCTCCTACATTAATGGTTTTGTGAATGCGTCAAATACGTTCTAAAGTTTTTCTTAATTTTTTCCAGCCAACAACCATGTTCCTCTTGGAATAGCGAGAACATGGAAAATATAGAAATGCAATATAAACAAATTAAAAGTAATATATTCACTTACTTCAAGATTAGTTCCTAATGATTCATGATGTGCAAAAAAACGAATGGGATCATGTTTATGAAATTTAGGTGAGAGTGCAGCAAAGAAGAACGTGACACATAATGTGATAATTCAAAATAGTTAAATCAATGGAGGGAGCTGAAGGTTTGAGTCTCAAAATGCCTCCCACCGTGAAATTTTAAAACATGTAAATGTAAAATGTAAGACAAACAAAATAAAAATATTATATCAAACCTTTTTTATGATGAAGATGAGAATCTCAGCCAGGGCACTGAACATGGTTCATGGTTCAGCATGACAATGACCTAAAACACTTGATCTGTTCAATAAGGAATAAAAATAACACATAATTTGATATTTAAAAACAAATCCATGGAGGGAGCTGAATACTTCCCAAATGCATTTTCTTTTATGTTTTTTTTTGGTCAACGATCATGTTCCACTTGGTAAAACACCAAACCACGTTTATTAATAATTTATAGAAATTTATAGAAATGTAAAATGTACTATGTGTCTAACATGTATCTAACATGTGTCTGCAATGAGGATCACAAAGTTCAGCATTCCTTCTACAGTTACTTATTTCTTTCATTATCTCCTTTTATTGATGATCTCGCAGCGTTCAGAGGCAAGTCACTTCTTTCAAACGAAAGTAATGACACATAATAATGAAAATAAAAATAGTTCCATATTCTAGATATAGCATAAAAAGCCCGAGCAACTCCATCACTTACATACTCCCAATCATCCAGTACTTTCTTAAACGGCCACTATATGCATTCTTCTGAGGTACCCTGGGATTTGACAGGGCAGCGCTGACAACCCGTCTTTCATTCTCTCTTTCCATCATAGCTGTGAACTCCACCTCTCGCTTATTTTTTATGATATTAGATTCATGATAGTTGTCAGGGCTATTCAGAGAGTGGCTTCTTTTTTTCTATGCAATATATATAAGGTTATGTGACATCACCAGTCTTGATGTATTCGATTTTCTTTTGATCGTTTCGGGTGGAGGGTGTCAGGTTTTTTGACACACTTTGTGCAGGGGGCAGAAGGCTCGCCACACACTCTCCTATTGCTCTTGTCCATTGAAAAGAGAAGGAAGGGGCAAATGAACCTGTCAAAAATGGAATTGTTCTGTCATCAGCATATACCTTCGGCTTCAGTCGTGTTGCAACATTGAGCACGTTTCTAATTCTGCATCTAGCTCTCTTGAAGTTTCACATGGAGAGGAGCAAAGGCGGTGTGACCGGCTGGAGGTGCTGCTTTTCACTGGTAATGACTCCTTCCCTTGCATGACAGTCTGGATTAGTTAGAGTACTTACGACCAAAGGTCTTGACCCTGAGCTCCAGGCTAACACATGGATCCTTCTCTAGGGCTTTCCTATGGGTGAATAAGGGCTAGCTAATCATTTAAAGACCAAAATGTGTGATAATCCACTATTGTGCTGATCACAGAAAACATTCATGTTTTTTTTGTATTAAACAATAACAAATATCAAATAAAAAAAAAATGCTCATTCTGCTTTTTTATATTGCAGATGCAATTGTTAACTTAATTATTCGATCCGGTGGTGGGTTTCCAATCAAATCAGAGGCATCGTCATGGTAATCCAGAGAGTGGCAGCTGTGCAAGATTATACAGTTGATACGGTGGAGGAAGACCACCGGGTCTGGGATTGTTCCAATTATCAGTTGATTATTTTTCTGATTGATCAATATTTAAATAGCATTGAATACTTGATGGTGGTACGATAAAATTCGATATTAAAGAATAAAACTAATGATTTATTTATTTATTTAATTTATAACACATTAATCTTTTTTTTTCATTTAAAAATTAAACCTATTTCTTCATCTTGCCCCATGGTATAATGGACAGCAGGCCTGCTGCTGGCCAAATGAGTGCCGTTATTGGCAATGTACTGTGGTACCCCACCCCCCCCCCACCCCCCCCAGCAAAAAAAAAAATTGTGGCCAACAAACAATTTATAATTGTTTAAAATAAACAGTTTTTGATGTGTTTTATATTATACTGTGATTCATGTATGTTTACACAACAGGTGTCAGGTGTGCTATTTAAATAAATTTAAATATGCATGACTAGAAACAAATACTAACATTTGGATATTAATGTTATCTGAAACAAAAAAAAAAAAACACAAAAAAAACATAGAAAGCTCTTGTTTATAAACCAAGCAGAGTTTTTTGCACAATTTGCACAAAATTTTTGCATCAGTTACAGACGTAATCCGTAAAGTAAAAATGAACGATGTGACACCGCCTACTGCCATTGGACTAATATGAGGCAATAACTTGAAGAGTTATTGAAGATAACTTTCAAAAGTCATTGAAACCATTTGTGTAAATAACGTAATTTCTGAGGAAATCATTTTGAAAGTTCCGTTTTTTTTCCATAGACGTCTATTGGGCGTCAATCAATCTGCAGCCAGCACTATGTGAGACACACCTACACACTCATCTTACGAAGAATACTTTACAATTTTAAGTTTAAAATGTTAAAGTTGAACCAAATTCAGCTCTGGGTGCAGAATTTTGAGTTTCAGAACATCAAATGTCTAAACTTTACAACAGTGTGAAACACAGAGCTGGAAATCATACAAAGTACAGCTGGCTACCACAACTTCAAATAGAGTTTAGGCTTCATAAACCAAACGCTGGTGTTTTTTTCTTTTCCGTAAACCTGTTTGTTTGAGTAACTGATTTTGGTACCAAATAAGTGTAATCCACATAGCTGACACAAGACCAAATTATCTTTGGTTTGCATGGATTGCTATCGGTTCTGCAACCAGTATCATGTGTATATGAAGACCTAGCAGCTAGCAAGGAAATGGTAGGGGCAGTGCTGGGAAATTCTTGTTACTTTAAGTTTACTTTCCAAGATCATGTGCCTTCATGTTTTTGGACAAATCCTACTCTTGATCAAGCTCTAGTGTGAAATATTTTAGTAGATGCATTTCCATCCACCTATTATTATATGCATTTTGGAATAACTGGATATAAATAATGATAAACATTTTATCTGGTAGGAAAATTTGCATAAATTTCAATAGAAACACTTTTACAGAATAAATCCTAATGCAGTGACATTGCATTTTTCTGTCTGAACTGGGGCATGATCATTCCCCAAGAGCCATTTCCTGTCTCCAATAGCAAGATGAGAGAACTGCGCATATCGCAAGTAAGTTATTAAATATGAAAAATGCTGTATATTCTTAAATTATTGGAATATTCACTGCTGTAAACATCTTGCATTTGGCAACAGTGTTGCAAACTCCTCCAAAAGAAAAGTCACTAGTGGCTGGTTCAAAAGTCGCTAGGTCACTGTTTAATTTGCATAAATATTCCCCATCCTCCAATGTTTTTTTTAAATCAATGCCAACAGAAAAAGTCTTGGATATCATGTCATTATTCGATTAACACACATGAGTAAAATAATAATTAAAACAATGAAAGCGTGATTTTTTTTGGCATAAAAATCGTTCTTGCAATACTTTCAATATGCCTTTGAATCATCCCCAAAAAAAGGCTTTAACCAACCTTTGAACTCGGGATACGATTCCCATCTGTTTCTGAACCGTTGTGTGTAAAGACGTGACATAATGCAGCCAAAGCTAAGTGTCACGGAGGATCCCACGCAGACGGAGCGAGGTGAGTGACTGTGTGAGTGATTAATTTATTTACAGCTAAAAAAATTATTTTATTTTATTTTTAGGGTCTATTTTAGAAAGCGATGATTAAAACTGCTGTCCTCCTCCTGACATACGCCAACCAGGAATTCTTGTCAACCAAAAGGGTGTTACGCTTGTCATGTTCAATTCCTTTGATGTTTGGACACTTAACAAAGACAAACAGACAGAAGCGGTTTCTCTGTCTGAAGAGCCCATCATCCAGAATGAAAAAAAGTCGGCAGGAACACCAGGAAAAGTCGCTATTTGTCGCTAGTCGCCAGGATAAAAAAAGTGTGAGAGGGGCGTGTGCGAGCCAGACTCGGGGCGGAGCTCTGAAACCCTGACGGTTCCGTCCTTATCAAGAAGTCACATGTGCGAATGAGCACTCTCTCTTTGACTGTCAAAGGCAGCTCCCAGGTCATCTCACCGGTTGTCTCATATCAGCCCAGTGGCAGTAGGTGATGACCAACCGTGACCGAATATCATTAAAATATTTTTCACTCCTAAAAGCAGGTGACCAGGTACCCACTCATTTCGGGTCAACCTGTGCATCACTGATTGTTATCTAGATGCAGAGAATGATGAAAAGTGTCACATCAAGCTCAGCTTCTGAGCTGCAGATTTTACAGTGGATTTGATCGTACCTGATACTTTAATGTTTATGATGAAGCAGGTAACTATTACCGGTAATTAGAATTTTTAAAATGTGTTTTTGTTTGATATAAAAAAGGGGACACTGGAGCTTTTTTTTCCACACTCAAAATGTTATTTTGTTTGAAAATTCAATTAACATTAAACACAAAACACAATGTGTAATTTTTTATTAATAATAATGAGTGGACAGGTGTCACTTAAAGGCGTCCTCGATGACACTGCTGGTCTGTTGTTCGCGTATGCACAAAGAACTTTGGTCAACTCTCTTTAAAACAGTTTATTTATTCATTATTCATTTGATTTATACATGGAAGGTATATGTTTGATTTAGAGGTTTATAACAATACTTTATTTGTGATTTCGTTGTAAACATACATTCAATGCTGATAAATCTAAGGGTGTGGCAAAACCCACACATGTCGCAGAGGCGCGACACAGATGTCAGGGCAAACCGACGTCAATCTGTTATCTGTGTCGGACGCTCTGTTAAAACTGTGCTGCCATTATTTGTGTATTATAATATAAGGCAAACACAAGATACTCAAAGGGCAAACGCACATTTTTCGATTTTTCTTCAAGCACATCGACACACACCAGAGCAAACTCGATTTAAAAATGAATTCTGTGTAAATTTCAGTTGGTTAAATCTTTAATTTACTTTAATCTGTTATTCTTTGGTTCTTATTATGAGTTTTTTGTGATCGGGGCAAACATGGAAAGTCTCAAGTTAACCACATTAATGGATAAACTGTTAAACTGGTAAGTGGCTGTCTAAGTCCGTATGTAAATAAGTATATCTATTCATGGACATTCACATTACATATTGGTAAACAGTTTTTAATCCAAATCCTTGAGGTCTTTCCATTATGCTTATTAAGGCACAAGCTCAATGTTCAGTCTAATAAAGACACGTCCACCCATCCTTGCAGAGCAGCTGGGCAGGACAGAGATGGTGTCCTCTCAGGACCTCTCTTCCCTCCACTCACACACACCCCTAATGACACCAGATTTGTGAGGAGCATAAAACATCGTGAATAGTGGAGGAAACCAGGCGTGTTGCTTTAAGTCTTGCCTGTGTCAGCAGCACAATCGCTTTACAAATCCCACCGTGAAGACCTCTGTATTACTCTCCCAACATAGCCCACCATTCCAGCTCACACCTTGATTACTCTTAAGGGAAGGTAATCTCCTGCAAACACAAATACCAGCACTTGAACCCAAAGCTAAGACCCCCGTGCACTTACACACTCAGTCGATGGGAAATTACTGTAATTCCCCACAGAGTTTAGGGTGCAGCGGCGGTTCCCCTGCTTTGCTAAAGCTGCCCTCCAAATCCATGTTTAGTGGCTGCTGTAGATAAGCACTAAGCGCAGGCCTGTGCTATAATTGACGCATATCCCTCTTTAGTTGAAGGGTATCGGCGAAAAGCATTATCCAGCTCTATTAGTGTTTTGTTTGAGTGGAAACTGTTATCCTGCTTCACTGCAGAAAACAGAACGCATTGTCTAGGGAATGAAACTTTTAAATGTGTTTTCTTGTTTATTTAATGCTTGATTTGCTTGTTTCACACTTTGGTTAACATTTACTGTGGAATGTTTTGCTCAAGTCTGAAATTGTTTTACACACATCGATCCACACCAGAGTTTCTTGACCAAATTTTACGTCTGTAGCTTGACATGAACGTATCTGATTTGGTGCAACACGTAATCAGTATTATTAATTTAGCCTCGTATTTTCCTTGGGGTCAATTTGACCCAGTTCAGTGTACATAATAACATACATATGTGTTTATTTATTTCTTTGTTTGCTTTAGGTGAAATGACTTTTAATGAGAACTCATAAACATTTTTCATGACATTTTATCACATTGGTTTTCTGTGAACTATATCTGTGAAGCTGTATAAAGCAAAAAAAATCCAAGTAAATATTCCTGCAAAAACAATTTCTTGTGTTTTTTTTTTTTTTTGCGGCAAGGGAAAACATAAATCACATGGTTTACAGGGGAGGTGCAAATCTATAAAAGCTTGCACAGAAGCTTTCTAAACTGCTCTGAGGGTTCTCTCCTCATGCTCTCTCAATTGAAAATTGCCTCCAAGCAAAAGTTTTGTGTCAGTGAAATTTTATCACAGTGGACAGTGAACGTGAATGTGTCTGAGAAAGAGGGTAATCTTGAGGATACTGATTATGAGGCATCCTCTTCAGATTAGAATGACCCTACTGTTGTCTCTAAACCACCAGCAAACACATTACCGCTCAAAAATTGATAAGTACTATGTTCCCGCTCCTCACTTGAACGACAGGGTAGACTTAGTGCAGCTAATGTAATCAAAATGCTTCCAGGGCTCAAAGGGTATACTGTCAGTAATGTTTCAGTCAAAATTCTGAAGTTTTAAAAATGCTCAGGTCAAAAAGGCAACATCAATGCCAACGAATAAAGCACTTATCGGCCAATAAACAAACAACTCTAAAGAGTAGACTAAATCATTTAGTACCCAACTCACTACTGTTAACTTTACTTCACTTAGATTGCAGTTTGTCACCCCAAGCACACAAAATATAATTTTTGGAACCGCCCTTTTTAAGAAACCTTTAAAAACATTCTACCACACTCAAAAGGAAGGAAGAGTTTAATGAATAATTGAAATGCTGCTCGTATTTATTTATTTGTTATGCACCCGCACACATTTTATTTATGAAATAAACTCTATGTTCAATATTTTGACACATTTACGTCCATTGAGTGATGACTCCTTAATGCCATTTCTAAAGACAATCTGATTAGGATCCGTAGACTCCTAGAGATTAACCAAGAAAATGACTTGAATCATTTCAAACAATTAAAAAAACATTGCCAAATTTAACATCACTATATGTGGGATGCCAAAGCCTACTCTTCAAGCCTCGCCGTGTTAAAATACAATATTTGCTGGCTGCTGGCTAAGTTTCAGCTTTAAACAGCGTGATGAAAGTCCTGTGAAAGAAAAATGGTCCCGTGCAGATCTGGAATTAAAATGCTTCCTGACAGTCAGAAAAAAATTGTGTTTTTGAAAGGCCCCTGCATTGCATCATGGGTCAGGCCCACACTGCAAGCAATATCCATGAGAATGGCTGCGTTCCACGCTTCCCTCCAGATGATTGTGTGGTCCTGTAAAAACCCACACAGAGGTCTCAAGTGGCCACGGGAAAGAGAGAAAGTGGAGAAGGCATACGGGTAAATGAAATCTCTCGCACACCTAGGTGAGCTCCCGCAAGACTGCGCTTGAAATTCAGAGACACTGTGCATATGAGAAGTCGGAAACTCAGAGGAAAGACAGGTCACCTGAGTCAAGAGGGTTTGGAGCTATGGAGAGTGCTTTATTAAAGAGGAATCAAAGATAAATAAGATGAATGTCAGCGCACATGTTCAATTATAAACGTTTGCAGTAGTGCACTGGAGTTGAGTGGCTGCTAATGGCACTAATCGACATGTAAATTTAAAGTACATCCTCCTGTGACCTGGAGCCTATGTTTAAGCTATTTTTAAAGTTATTAAACACAGGATCAGGATGCTAGTTGTGACATTTATTTAAACTCACTAGCACAGAAAGAAGAGTAAATAAAAGTGACATTTTTACCTGGATGCTTTAATGAATCCGGAGGGTTGTGGTGCAGGATGCTATTGTGAGATTTCATCTTCTTACCGATAAACACTGATGGCGTTTCTTTCATCATTTCGCGCGTTGCACTTTGTCTTTTTGCTGTGGGCCACTAGTTATGCTCTGAGGTGGGCAAATCATTTACAGTGATTTTAACTTATTATTACAGTTATCACATTTGCATTATTTGTAAGTATAACTTTGATGTAAAAATATTTTTTTTTTACATTTACTCAATCACAAATCCTCAAACACTTTTAAATATTTAAAGTCTTTTGCTCGGGGGCATAATGGTTTTTCTGCCTAGAGTTTCCTTGGTGTAATTTATATGCTTCTTTAATCCACAAAAATTAGACAAGAATCCCAAATGTAGTCTTATATTAACCCTTCTATTAGTTTGCCCCCATTCAGTGTTTAATGTGCATAGTACATAGCTGTACGTTAATTTTAATGTTTTTCATTGAGGTCATGGTCAGGTGTTTGGCAGTGAAATTTACATAGAGGAGAATGTCTGAGACAGAGGATAATCTTGAGGAGGACCCTGATTATGAGGCATCCTCCTCAGATGAAAATGAGATGCCTAGTGTTGACCGTTCTGTTGTCTCTCAACTATCAGCAAACACTTTACCATCCAAAAAATGGAAAATTATTTTGGTCCTGCCCCCCGTTGAATGACAGGGTAGAATTAGTGCTACTTATGTCATCAAAATGGTTCCAAGGCTGATTTTGTCAATCATGTTCAAGACAGGCTATGTAGCCTTTAGAGAGTCTGGAGTGACTCACACTTTACACAAACAGATTTTCTTTAGTAAATTTATCACCTGCATAAACATTACAAAAGTAATTTTAGAATAAAAAAAACGTAAAATTACAACTTTTTGTTTATTCATTTCATAAATAGATCAAAATGTTACTTTTCTTAGGTCAAATGCTCTGTAATTGAGCCATTCCAGAGAATGGGTGCAATTTCTGTCTTTATATGCATTAATAAGCAATAAAATTGCTTCATAAAAACATTTTTCTATGCAAAGTGTATTATGCACCTTTTTTTTGGAAATGTGGGCTTTAACATTTAAAATATTGATAAAATTCACATAAAACACTGAAAAATAGCATTTATTACTTGTCCCAGTCTCTAATGCTACACTTCACCTTAATAAATGTTTAAGTTGTTTTAAAAAGAGCCTTTCTTTTGCACTGTTGTGTAACGTTTGTCTCAAATACAGTTATTTACACATATGTCTTATTTAGATAAGTCAGTTTTTTCAGCAGGAAGTTGCATCACTTGGACCTTGGGCCATGGGAAGAGCAAAAGAATTTCTTATTTACATATTTCACGATGTCGTCCTGCAGCGTCATTTAATTTATATAAAGCATATAAAGAGGGTTAGTAACAAAAAAAATGGCACCAATATTAAAAAAAAAAAATAAACATTTAATTAAGGCACTTAAGATGGACCAATACCCATTTTGGATACTTAAGAGTTTTGGAATTTTTGAAAACTTACAACAAGCAAATGACACCCATTTGGACAAATGGATCAATTACATTTTTTGCTAAACGAAATTTGTCTGATTCTCCATTAAAATAACTGTAATTGGACAAATGGTGTAGAGAATTGAGAAGTATTAGCATAATTTAAACGGAGGACAAAAACAATCCACCTGTTCCAAATTGTCATAATTAAGTCAAAGGTCACAATTATATAAATCTCCATGGTATTGACATAGTTTGACGTTTCTCGGCATTCAGTTTCAATGATCCAGGGGAAGGTCTAAAATGGAGAAATATACATTTTTTTTTTAGGTGTGTGGTTCGCCTACTCTGGAACATCAAGTATGAATCTCTCCTGGTTTCAGACACTGAATTCAGAATCCAGCCTCCAGACTAACATTTTCCCCGAGCGTCCCCTTAACATGACAAGCATCACACTCTTTGGTAAATCATGCAAACAAGAGTCGAGAGGTGCATGGCTCGTCCCCCTGCCTCCCAAAAATTGATTTACAGAACCGCCAAAACAAACCGAGAGGATTCTTCAAGAATAGAGAGTCACAAGAATAGAGTGCTTGAATCGTTTTGTTCAAATAAATAGCTAACTATTATAGGTTAACTATTATAGGAAATAGAGTTATCTACAACATTTCTGATTGCTGCATTCATTCCATTGACCGGTCACAGGCCAGCCCCAGGAGAAGGATTACTTCTTAGTAGGAGGGTCCTAATCACTGTGACAGCCAGAGGTGAGTACAAAAAAAAGAACATATATATATATATATATATATAGTGGTACCCTGAGATACGAATGCTTCGAGTTACAAAATGTTTGAGGTACGAAAGGTCTCGCTGAAATTTTTTTGCTTCGAGATACAGAAAAAAAAATTGAGATACGAAGAAACACCAACAGTTCTGCTCTATTGTCCGCTTTTTAAGTCTGACGTCGTGTTGCGCTCCTGGCGCTTCACTCTACCTTTGCAAAAAGTGCAATGTGTTTTAAAAATGTGTTTTATTCTGTTTTATCACCATTCATTACATTAACAATGAGTAGATTTAAAGATTGAAGAAAGAGAGCCATTGCTCGGATTAGGCGTTTTACGTGTAAAGCATCGAGATACGAAAGCCACCCTGGAACATCTCGAGGTACCACTGTATTTGAAGAAAGGCGCGAAAAATAGGCAATAATATTGTTTTTAGTGCTTTTTGTTCTTGGATTACCAGCACCAGGACACATCTCGGCAGCTGAGATCGAGACGATACCAAGATCACAGAGAGTCATTGCAAGACCAAGACTGTGATCGTTGGTTCCGTGACAAGACCGAGACTAGAGAGAGTTGGTCTTGAGCACTACAACACTACCGTGTGGACAGGGTTTGGTCATGTGACGTGGCTTCAACATCAAGACCTGACCTGATGTCAGATGAAAACCTGCAATGAGACCCCGCTCAGATGAGGAGCACCCTGCTGAGAAGCCTCTTGAAGGTTCGTGCAAATATCAATATGGATCAGAGTGTTACGCTAAAAAATGAGCCTCAGTTCTGTTTATCCAGATTAAACGGATTCCCATACGTAATTTTTGTTCATCTTTAAATAGCACAAAACGCTGAAAGTGTACAACAAAGCCAGCCTCCTGTCTGTGACGCTAACAAAAGCTCACATCATTGATATGCCGGAACACTTTTTACATTAGTAAAACACCACTGTGTTCCAATCTGAATCCGATTTTAAGTCACCTTTTGTGTGAGCCGTCCTTACAAGCCTGCCAGAGTGCTCCTCTCCACCAACAAAAGCAGTTAAAATCTGTGATTGCTTTCAGTAACTTTAATTACGCCTGGAAAATGGCATTCTCCCATATAATAGATTCCGATTGTTTCAGCATTATCTACCGTGCAAATAAAATCTACTGTATTCCACAATATTCCCAGGATTAATCACTCTACAAAACCTAATATGCTCTTGAAATAGGGAATAAAAGCTGGCGCCGTTGTTGTGATGGAAGCTGTGCGTTTTCTCTTTCTTTCGCTCCCGTCTCTCTCTCACGCGCGCACACTTTGGGCTATTATTATGCATATCCAGGTAGAAAGTTAATTAACCCAAAGCTTAAGCTAATTATGATAGCAGAATGCTATCAACCAAACACTTTCAGTCAGACAGCTGTCCAGAATTTCATTTGCTAATCATTTGTCTTTTGGCGGAGCATATGGTAGCTTTTCATGCTATCAGAGGCACAACAAGCAGCTGAGAATCATTAACTAAAAACAATGTGCATAAAATCAGGGCTAGCTTTAGCCAGACAAAAAGCTCAATCCTTAGCTTATAAGAAATAATCATTGTTTGTCAGCCCTTGCCACTTAGAAATTTAAGCTGATAGCACTGGCTATGTGTGACTGGAATCCTGATACGCCAATGAATTGTTTATATTTATATGCAAATGAGCAGGGCATGTTTATTGTTTATGCGAGCTATGTTAATAAGACACGGGCGTATACGCGAATATTTTAAGCATTGTTCTCTGAAAAACACATTTCTCTGTTAATCAATTAAATTCCTTTTTTTTTTTGTTTGTGCAGCATTTTCGTATTCCATTGTTGTTAGGTCATGTTTGTTTTAAAAGAAACACTTGAAAGTCTAATTAGTTTTTCACATGTGTTACAGGAGATGACACAGATGGACCGAATTAATTTGGTTCCCTCCATTTCCCGAAGACAGACGCTCACTGGGAACGAGCAACATCGAGGCTGTCCTTCTGCAAGAGAACGCTTGCGATTATGGTCCCGAGGATAAATGATGCAAGGTCGTGTTTGCCTTTAATCTTGTCAGCTTATGTGTGATGATGACATCTTGTATATCTTGCCATGTGCTTGGTTAAGAGTTCAGATCAAGTCACAGTATTCGGTTGATCAGTGCAGGAGTGCTTGACAGTAAAGTTTGTCTTGCTAAATTTTGCTCACTGTATAAGTTTTATTCAAATAAGGCCAAGGCGAAACAAGCTTTGATCCACTGCTGATTGTCACATGATAAACTGGCTTTAAGAGTTTGGTTTCAAAATACTGTACATGAATAAATGTTACATTTTAAAATGTAACTTCTTTATTGATGTTTTTTTCAGTTATTCAGTATTGTGATGTACATTCTGGCTTAACGGGTGAAATTTTTACTAGAATAAAAATGGTATACATGGAATAAAAAAATTTATCCATCTACCTGAAACGTTATGGCCTTAGCTTATTTATTGTGATAAACATGCACACATAAAATATATATATATTATTTACTATCCCCCACACGTTTCCATCCTTCAAATGGTCTTCGGGTCTTTCTGACCTACATGTGCATACGGAGCTCATGTAAGCACACAGCAATCCTGTCCTGCTACAGCCGTCAAAGAAAAACACTGCGATGGCCACTTGTGATCTTTTATAACATGCTAGATGTCTTAGCCCAAAGGTGGGCAAGGAGGGCTGCAGCCCTGCACAGTTTTGTTGCAACCTTTATGAAACACGCCTGATTCTAATGAAGCTCTCCTTGGTTTGTTTAAAGCTGCCGGTGTTTGTACTGAAGCAGGGCTGGAAGAAAAACCAGGAGAGACACTTTGCCATCCAGAGTGTGAATGCATTATAAGGTAAGACAGGGGTGGGCAATCAACCCAGACTGGAACAAAGCAAGCTCCAAAGAAGACGGCTTTTCCATGAGGAACTCGGCAAGACACTGGTGACCCACACATGCGAACCGGACAACATGTGCCCAGGACCTAGCCACAGTAAGCCTCCATCTGCCCCACCTGTTGCCCTCACACAACTTCAACCTTAAGCTTGTAGTTGCAGCCAGTGGAAAATGGAAACAATCTGAGGTGTGTGGGCCGTCTAAGGATACTAAGACCTAAAACAACATCCAGCAGCTGCAAAAAGTACATTTGCGGGGCACATAGTAAAGTATGTAAACAGTATAGTAGTTATTTTACCAAACAAAACTCTCTGTTGCAAGGATAATGCTTCGTTTTCTAAGATAAAAGTGATTGTTGAAACTTCAGTTCATGTCTTGAAAGTGTTCATGAAAAACTATGTTAATGAAAAATTGTAGGTAGCACTGTCGCCTTCCAGTTAGAAGGTTGAGGCTCGTTGGTGACCTTCTTTGAAGGAGTTTGCATGTTCTCCCTGTGTTTGTGGGGAAAACCAGAGTACCCGGAGGAAACCCACACAATCCCAAAAACATGCGGTTAGGTTAACTGAATAATCTAAATTCCCCTTATGTGTGAATGTGTGAGTGAATGCGAAGGACTGACGACCTGTCCAGGGTATACCCCCACCTCGCCCAATGTGTGCTGGAGATAGGCAGACCCCCGCGACCCAAAAAGGGAATAAACGGATTGGAAAATGAATGAATTTGTTTTCTTGGGGACTGGTTGCAATATTTAAACATGTATGTTCTCTTTATTGTTTTAAATTGACATAAAAGTCATAAACGGAGTGAAATTTAATTTTGAAATTAAACAAAAAAAAGGCCTCCAAAGGGTTCCAACAGTGAAGACCATAGAAGGATTAAAACATTTATTAGGCAGCCCCATAAATATAAAGAAAAAGTGATTTATACTCATGGCAAACTATTCACTGCATTGAACCACAGCTTGCTAAACATTTCACAAAAATATCCTTAAATTGAACAGCAAAATAGTGTTTAAATGCTGTTAAAAAGACTGTATTTCACAAAACTTGTGATAGCCGTAGAATTTACAGTGGATAATTGTTTTAAAGAGTAAGGCCGTACATGTAACAGTTAAAATTAAATAAAATGCGGTTTATTTTTGTAAAATTAACAAATTAGTGTATTATCTCTATACTGAACTGATATAACCGATATATCTCTATATAGCTCTGAGCTTTTTGTCAGCATATGAACTGAACCAGGTGACCTCAGATCATTTTGTGAACTGGAAGAAACAATGTTGATTATGGCGTTTAAAACTCCTTAAAAATGGTAAATGGACCCTTTTATTGTTGAATTTCTCCACAACAAACTAAAAAAATGTGTTCTAGAATGTTGCAAGAAAATGATGTCAGCTAGGAATTAGTTTTTTCAAGGTTTGAACTTTAATCATATAGTGAAATGTAAAGAATTCTCAGTTTAATCTGAATATGTGTCAGATCTGGTTATTTTTTTACCCTTTAAATCGAGTTTCTGAGTTTCGAGGCATTTTAAACATTCATAGACTGCGTAACAGGATGTGTATAAGTTCCTGCATGTTGCAACATACAAACTTAATTTAACCTCTGTGACCTCCAGCATACCCTAAAAAATTCCATCCAAACAGGAAAATGTGCTGGAAATGGGAGCAGTTAGCTGCGAGTAAGGGTAAGTGATTGATATCAGGATCTCTGGCCAACACTCCTGCGCTCCTCTAGCATGTGACACGCAGCTCGAAACACATCTCCGCCTCAGACCTCACTGACTAAATTGCATCTGCTGGCGCCTTCACTCTCAAGCATCGGATGACAGATAAATTGATCCAAATATTGGAAAATAATACCCTGCCCAAACTCGTTGAACCTTGATTTCCCGCTCTTTTGAATTTTTCATACGGGGACAAAATGAAAAACACTTCCGATCTGTTCTTCCACCTCTTTCCCACACAATTATGTAGCGCTCATTTGGAATAAGGTCGGCCCATACATCAAACACTGTGCGTGCTGTAAACACCATGTGGCATTTTTCTAACAGTCCCAGATCATTCGAGGCAGAGGAAGTAACGCTGGAAGTCTATAGAGCTGAAAATATTGTTGCAGAGCTTCAATAAATCCATAAATCTGACACTGGCCTTTGGGGCCTCATTAGATGCAGAAATCTTTATTACGGTTAGTGTTTCTGGTATCGGTTATAAGAAATCATCTTCTGAAACTTGTCAGGGAGATTGAGTTAGAAGGAAAAGATGAATGAGGAATTGTGAGAAGATCCTCCTGTTTCTGATTAGGAATCAGACATGTACCTTGGCAGACTCAATGACTTAAAGGACCTTTATTTGTCTGGTAAAAAGATTTGCAATATCTTTTTAAATGTAATATATATCTATATATGTATTTGCATATCGGTAAGATTCTTTATTATGTATTTGTGTAATATAATCTACATTTATATCAGTTTTATTTTAGATGGTGCTTTTTGAAGTGTCTTCATGAGTTTGAAATCAGGACCTGCCCTATTACCATAAGTAAAAGAGGCGGATATGAACACCCACCTCTTCTTAATTGTAGTGAAGGAGAGGAAGGTCAGAGGGCAAGAGCATATCAGACCAAGCAAAATGAGAGACAAAATGGATCAGTTTATAAGGAGGTGGGGGAATAGGACAATTGATAGCAAGCACATCCTAATTATGTTCCCCTGAAACATGTTAATTACACTTTGATAGGCCCCGCCCACATGTTTTTTTTTTTTTTAAGTTGTTTGTCAACATGTAAACACGACTTCATTTTCATGTAACCTAATTTTTTTTATTTTTTATTGTTTATTTTTTTTATATTTTATTGTAACCTATAAAGTTACATTTTCATATTTTATAGTAACCTAGTTACATTTTTAACAACATCCGTTTTGAAAATGCTTGGAACATTGTTGTCATGTGGACAGTGAAAATGTGGGGTGCTGTAAGTGGGGTTTCGTCAGTGTCGTCACTGTATAGCATCTTCTTTGTTTACAAAGACCAAGTCAAATGGTGGATAAAACTAGGACTGCTTTGCTGTAAATTTGATATGACTTCAGCATTGTAATCCACTCTCACCTGTTGGTTTGGTGTAGTCTTGTAGTGTTTTCGTGTTACAGTTTTTGATCATGTGTACGTGTGATTTTTTGGTTTTGGTACACTCTGTGACAACTTGAAGACATGACCCTAAGGTAATACCCAATGTAGTGTTTTTGAAGCAGTGTCACATCATAACCTCCCAAAACTCCCCTTTAACAGTTCAATTAGACGGAACAAGGAGCAGAGGACCTGTGTAAATATCTTTTCATATTTTATTAATAATAGAAAACAAGGAGTAAATAATAAACACCTTTGCTGAGGTGAGAACTTTGAAGAGTTTTGAGATGAGGGCGTTCACACTACTCCTGAACATTGTGGAATTTCTCTGCAGAAAACACGTGCTTTTTTCAAGTCACCACCCAATGAAGAGATTGCTAGTCACCAGCCAGGAGCGTCATCGTGGAAGTAAGTATTCACGTGAGAAACCTCCAGATGGGAGATGGAAGGAATTTGACGACTTGAACGGTGAACCAGACAAAGCTTAAGTTGAAGGCAGTGATGAGCAATGAGAAGGGTGATGTAACTTCCTGTTTATGATGCAACTTCCGGTTGCAACTAATTACTTGACAAATAAAGTTATCAAAAAAGTAACTTCATTACTTTTAAAAGGAGTAGTCAATAAATTATTTACATTTCTGAAGTAAGTTACCCAACACTGATCCTCTGTTAGCAGCTAGTGCTTTTCAAGTAAACCAACCCTGAGATATGAGGAACCCACCCTCCTGAGGAAGTGTCGCCAATCTCTTGAGGTATTTATCCACACATTATAAAAAAAAACTCACTCAAATATGAGTGCTGATAGGCAATACTGTATATACTCAATAAATCTAGCCATAATTAGTAGAAACCAATCTCTGAACAATGTTTTTAGTTTTTAATCCAAATATGTTAATTTTCCTACATATATAATACTCCCAGCACATAAGCTATCAAGATATTATTTTGTTGTATCCCATTCCGTTGTCAATTTTAAACAGGATAAAAACACTTTTACTAAAAGATTGAATTCCTAGAGGTTCAAGGGGCTTTACAGGAAAAAAGCAACCAATATCTAAAAAAATTGGCCCTAGAATTTTGTAGAAAGAGATCTTGATTGAAACTGACATTTTGAGGAACCAAAGCATTCTTTTAGTCTTTTTGGATACAGCTCACTGCCATAAACACAATTGCTATATTACACATAGCTACCGAACTGTAAGGGTAACCTAACATAAACATAAACCTAACTT